>JAWZYU010000881.1:0-66058 GCA_038380435.1 Ryuthela nishihirai
GAAAAGTCCCCGGATGCTGTGCTGAGGTATTGCGTACCATGCATTGTTGACTTGTATCCATAACTCATTGACATTGCAAGGGGGTCTGCAGAGGCATGAAATTGTCTGCCAATGACATCCCACACATTCTCTATTGGGGAGAAGTCGGAATCGTGTTGGCCAAGGCAGCATCTGGAAACCTTGTAGGCACTGTCTGCTGATGTTGGTAGTGTGTGGGTGGGCATTATTGTGTTGAAACTGAGCATCAGGGATACCATGGAGATACGGCAACTAAACAGGCTGTAGCACCTCATCGACGTATTGTAATGCTGTCGTACCCACTATGCATAAGAACAGTGAACGGCTGTTGAAACTAATAGCACTCCAAACTATGACAATAGGCTGTGGAGCCGTATGATGCTCACAGATGGCAGCATGGTCAGCCCCCAGTGATCATGTCAGACTCTAAATAGATGATTGTCGATACTGAGACAGAAGCGAGACTTGTCACTTAATACAATATGGTTCCATTCATCCCACCATGCATGTCTGGTATACCATTGCAACTTTGCGCGAAGATGTGTTGTGGTGAGTGGCAGTCGTCGTAATGGCAGGCGAGAGTGCAAACCTGCGATTCAGTCTATGTCAACATGGGGATGTCTGTAGCTGCCTGTACACCATATGGAATGTAATTCACTGTGGATTGTGGGGCTGCTATGGCTTGCTGTCAATTGCGACAATCTAGGCATTCGGACACCTGACTACATGCACCAGTCCCCCTACAGTGACACACATTACCCTCCTCCAATCACTGTTACCAAATTCAGCCAACAGTTGTTGCATCCCGATGCATTTCCATTGTGATGCGATGTGAGACCAACCAGCCATACATAGCCCTATGATAAAGCTTCTGGTAAAGGTATCCTTGTGATGGTAGGATTCCTGATGATGTCACCCAGGTATTCTCACTCCTTATGTGTGCTTTTGCCACTGAGATCACTCCATTGCAATGTGCCACATGCCCAGGTGAGGCTGATCAAACTTAGTTATGCCGAGTAATTTTGCCCTGCTATCTCCCTCTCCTATCATGTGAAGATTCACAAAGGTTCGCAACTGCAGTCATTTCCATAACCCAACTGTCGACACATACCCTCCTATTTGCATGGTGCTCCAACAAATATTTCCTGGTGTGGCATTTTCTATATCGAGCAGTGTGTAGTATATGTATACCTAATACCATCTCAAACTGTTATAGACTGAAATACTTATTTTTTGTTTAATAGTGACCAAATCACTATGAATTGACCTGTCCTGGGTACATATCGTTAAATTATAATTTTTACGGGGGCTGTTAGGGCTTGAGGCTTATTATAGAGATTAGGGAGTTACTTTTATTTAATTACCACTATTAAAAAAACTTATGCAATTTATTATTTTTCTTAACTTATTTTACACATTTGTGCCTTACTCAAGAATTTAAACCTGGTACTTTTCCATTGTATATTCTTATAAACTAACCATTTGTCCAAATTGTTATACCTGTGGCTCCTCATGTTAAATTTTTGTTTACAATCTTGATGTCAGTCAGCTTTGTATATAATAACTTTTCCTAAATATGTCAAAACTGTTTTCTGAAAGCTTCTGCTAAGTGATCATTTTGCTTACAGGCCAAATCATTATCATCCCTTTTGCATCTTGATATCCCTGTAAATGTGTTCTCTTTAGGTATATAATCGCATTAAACATTTTTTATTTTAACCTTATTTCTCATTAAATTAACTTTAAGACAAAATTTTCAGCTGGTGACTAAAACTTTAAAGCTACCTGATTTTTATTTAAAATTTAAAACTGAATCTTTATAATGAGTGGTATGTTAAAAAAAGGTGTAAACAATGTGACTTACGCACTTTGAGATTAATACTAAAATTATAATTTAGGATTATTCTTCCATTCTACAGTATTCATAATTGCATAAGCTACTTCTTCATCCCTAGTTCTTTTGACTTTTAGGTTCTTAATGTACTTGAATGGCATGTGTTGCATGAGTGAGAAACTTATTCCATGAGATCATCGTGCACAATGAATTGATAATCACTCATAGCCTCATTTTTCATTACTTTGACATTAACTACATAAACATCATACTTTATTTTACTACCACTGTAATATGAAAATTAAATCATTATGATAAAATTTAACTATCTATAATTAAAGATGAAAGTTATTTTGAAATCTTAAAGCCAAGATTATCTGTCCTAGCTACATTCATTTCGAATTCACATTGATCATTTGAAAGCATTTATTCACGCAAATTTAAACCGATTAAGATTAGAATTGCATCCCCCTTTCTTAAGAATAAGGTAACAATCCATTAATTGTGTAGTTGAGCATATTTCACTTGTTCATAAATCAATAATTAAATAAAAAATCTTTAGTTTTATATAAGAATTAATCATTATTAATCTTCGGGCAGTATAGCTGGAATTATAGAACGAAACTTCTTAATTTCATCACTAAGTGTCTACAATATTTTAACTAAATTTATGTGGTTAACATTTTTTTGATTTTGCATCAGTGTTATTCTCTGAGACCTTGATGTTTTGGTGGCTTCTAGGTGAAGTTTGCATTCTCTGCAGTGTGACTAGTTGCAAATAAAACATTTTTTGAATATAGAAGCGCACATATGCATTTCAGAATCGCATGAAAATTTTACTGAAATGTTAGTTTTCTCCTTTTGCTATTATGTTTCTAAATTTTAATGTTTCCAGCCAAATGAGCATATATTTTTTTTATTACAAATTTTAAATATTAAAAGAACAAAATTATAAATGGACTGTCAACAAATAAGTGCATGTTTAATTTTTTACTTTCTTTACTGGGATAAGATTATGTTTTTTGAGAATGCTTTTTTAAAGGTTATTTTACTCTTAAGACTAGTGAAAAATTAAAAAATTTTGCCATTAAGTTAGTAGTGTTGAATTGGTTTCATGATAAGATTGCTTTGTAGTTGTAAACCCAAAGGGTGTTTTGCAAGGGCCAAATATTTTGATTAGAGTTTTTTTTCTGTTACAGTTCTTGTACTGATATACATTTCTTAATAATGTAGACATTTCAGAAGTACATCTGTTCAGAATGGCTGAGGCAATTGGATGTCTCATATAGCTTCAATATAAGTACTGTATTTACTCATGTAATTGATCAAATTTTTAGACACTTTTTAGACCAATTTTTCATCCTGAAAATAGAGGTTGCAACTACCTTGAGATTTTTGTGCATGGGAATAATATGAAAATAATGCTCACATAGCCGAGTGGTTAGCGTGCTTGGCTACGGATCTAAGGGACTTGGGTTCGAGCCCCAGGTAAGTCATGGATATATGTGTCGTGTTTCTGCTGAGGTCCTGCCATCCTCTCAGATCTTTTTCTTTGGCATATAAACTGACAGGCTCCTGTCAGACCTCTGTGGCAAGCAGCTGCTTGAGGAGGTATTTATTTTATTTTTTTTATTTCTTGCTATATTTCTTCTTTAGTGCATTTAATAAATATTATATTAGAGGATAATTTTCTTACACACACTCTACAAAGCTTGCTTCACTGATGTGATCAGGTTTTTGTTCAATGTTTTCTGAAGTGAGTTCTAGATTTTGTAGAAATAGATTCTTTGTATATGATCTTTAGTTACTTATGCTACTGATCTTTTAACATGTTCACGGCCACCTTGATACTCATACTTGGAAGGACACTGGGACAAGGAGCAGCCTCACATACAGATCACTTGAACCTAAATCTGGGTAACACTGTAACAAAGGCTAGTTCTGATGGGAGAGATTGCCAATACTTAATGACTCAAATATGTGTCATATGGCACCTGCAGAACAATTAACATGGTACAAGTGCATAAAGTGGCAGTGAATGTGTTTATTCAAGGCTAAGTCATAAATCTCCAATATTAACAGCTGATCCACTTACCAAATCAGCCAAAAGGTAGTACATTATGTACTGAAATATCAGATATGTGGTTGTTGTAAAAATGTTATACAACTATTATATTGGGGAAAAGAAAAACACTTCTGGCTTAAAATTGGTAATTAATACGATATTATTTTATTGATTCTGATTAAATAAATTTAGTTGAAGATGCACAGGTTTCTGTTATTAAAATATGGCAGCAAAAGGAGTATTTTTATAAACAATTTTAGCAAACACTGTCAAGAGAAAGGAAATTTACAAAAAAAAGTCATTTGATTTACTGCTTTTGATTCTAGATGCTTGCGCAGTATCTTGATATAGGTGGTTCAACTTTGTAAGTAATGAAGAGGTTAGGCAAAGGAGTTGGCAACCTCCTCTGAGCAGTATATTGTGCAGAGAGAGACTCCGTTGGTTTGGCCATGTTGCCTATATGGATAATTATAGATTAGCAAATAAGGTTATGAACAGTGTGCCTAAAGGCCTCAGAAAGAGGGGGAGACCTAGGATGCAGTGGGCAGACAATGTCAAACAGGACCTTAGAATTGCTGTGCAGTGATGAGATGCAACAGATATAGCTCAGGACAGATATGCTTGGAGAACTAAATTGCATGGTGTGGATGGACCTCTGTAGCCCATGGCCACTTGATGATGATAGTTAGATATTGAAATATAAGGAAAAGGGAATTAAAAAATTTAATGAATATTTAATGTCTTATATGCATAAGCGTATCTTCATTTGAATGATGACTTGATTAGTAGACAATTATATTCACTATATCGAACATTGTTGTGATGAAATTATTCTTTATTTGCATGGAAAACTAAAATGCAGTTTCTGAGCCACTGTAATGAATTATTTGCATCATCATGAAACTTTTCTGCATTTTTACCTCTTAATTGCAGTAGACACACGATACCTTGAATATAACCTCTGTTGAAGGATGTTACAATTCAAGCACATTAGTTTTAATCAATTGAAACAAATGAATAATAGAGAAAAGTGAGTGCATTTGAGTTTCTAAGCTAACCATAAATTTTGTGAATTTCATCAGAAATAGTATCACAGGAATGGGGGATCTTTTAATTGCACATCAAATAGTAGTTTGAACATTAAGCAATATTCAGGTAATTTGAAGTGTGCTTTCATTTAATTTTCCACTTTTAAATTTATATCAGTTTTTTAGTTTCACTTATGTTCAAGAAAAGCAATGTATGTGTTGTTTCTTAGTAATATTAACAAAATGGATAAAAATTGAGTGAATTGCTCATTTCAAAATTTTTATCAATGAAGCTTAAGAATACTATTTGGGGTTTTGAAAAACTGTTTTAACTTTTTTTTCTTTGTGCTATAAATTTGGGGTTTTTTTTGCTATTTTGAGTCCTATATTTTTTTTGTTGGAACTAAATTGTAGTAATTGTTATCAGTTTTAATCCCGTGCTATTTTATTAAATTCAGTTCAGTCTTTACAATCTGAAGTCCCACAAAAAATAGCATATTTTTAGAATTATGAATTTGTACATTACTGCGTTGTCAAAGATGAATTAGGTATACGTTTGATAAAATTTCAACATTGTGTAGAATCCACTGTATACAAAATCTGTGTAGATTAATACAATATTATTTTCATTGCAAAAAAAGTGCATAATTTTGAATTTATAATACAAACTATAGAAATGAATGATCTTAATTGTGTAAATGCGAAGAAGGAAACAAATATTGTAAACAAATGCTATGTAAGCAGCTTAGATTGTTAAATAAAATTAATTTTCTTGCTTTTGGTCAGAGAGTTAATGATTATTTTTTTAATTCAGTTATTGATTGATATAAATACAATAATCATGAAATTAATATTTTAAGAAACCTAATTTAAAATTGGTATATTTAGTCATAAATATGCTAAGAACTACTATGGCATATATAGACTGACAGGCTCCTGTAAGACCTCTGTGGCAAGCAGCTGCTTGAGGGTTATTTATTATATTTTTTAGTAATATTCTTTAAAAGTTAACAATTTAAATGCAAAGTTTATTGTTAATTATAAAGAGTAGTGTAAAATCATAAGTTCAACAAATCTGTACTGGTAATACGGTGTTAGCAATCTGCAGTGCAAATACAGGGTGATCAAAAAGTCTGTGCACCTGATGAGGAATACCTGTACTATTACAACAAACATTGAAAGTGTGTCTAGTGCGTCTCGAGATATTTAGGAACACATGATGGCATTAGTGGGAGAGACGCGGTCGTGGTCACCCTGCCTGTCAGGCACTGTAGACGTGTGTTGTGGCAATGGTGTTATCTGTTGAGGAGCATATGTTTCTTGTGGAACATATGTTTTGGTGTGGCAGAGAATACACACAAGACATTCAGCAACGATTCCAGGCACAGTTTCCAGAAACCAAGGTGCTCCATCGTAATGCAGTGTGGCAGTTGATTCAGAAATTCTGGGAAACCGGTTCCGTGTGTGACACACCCAGATCTGGTAGGCCATCAATACTGACAGGAGAAAGTGTTGGATATCACAGACTGCATGCTCCAAAGCACAAAAAAGTATAAGGAGATTGCCACAGCATTTTGGTGTTTCATATGGCACGGCATATACGGGCGTAAAAACTGCCTAGGCCTACATCCTCACAAAATCACATCCGTACATGAATTAAAACCTGCCGACAGTGGTAAGCGGAGTGCATATTGCAGGTGGTTTGTAAACTTTATTGACTGTGAAGGAGAGGACATTTTGGATGTCACATTCTTCACAGACGAAGCATACTTCCATTTGCCGGGTTAGGTAAACAGTTAAAACTCGCACCTCTGGTCCTCACACAATCTCCATGAGTTCCACAAGCGCCACTGCATGATCAGAAGATTGGTTTTCGGTTGGAATTTCGTGTAAGTTTTTTTTTCTCATTTTTTTCTCTCAGACTGTCAACTTGCAACGATACTGTGACAATATTCTTTATCCTTCCTTTGTGCAATTGTCAGAAGATGAAATTAACAGGGCCTACTTTCAGCAGGATGGTGCCACGGCCAACACATCGCATATGTCTATGGCACTCTTGTACGATGTGTTTGTGGACAGAATCATTTCCAAAAACATTTGGCCTCCAATATCCCTGGATCTCTCCCTGCCCAATTTTTATCTCTAGGGTGCGATGAAAAACTCTGTGTATTCGGACAACCCCTGCACAATTGATGATTTGAAGACTGCCATCGTAGAATACATTCGGAATGTGGACCGTGCTGTGGTGAACAATGTCTTGAAGAACACAGTTCGGCGTGTCACTAAATGTCTGGAGATTCGCGAGGCACACTTTCAGCATTTATTCTAATTGTACAGGTACGAATCTCATATTCCTTATCAGGTGCACAGTGACTTTTTGATCACCCTGTATAATAAAATTTAACAAATTATTGAACATTTTGATGTAAGTATATTACAGTTTTACTGTAATTATGTTAGAAACCCATATTTTTTTTTGCGAATGTGTTTACTAATCATTTTTTTTTTCAACTTTAATTTTGTAATTCTCACGATGTTTGTTACTTGTAACAAATTAGGTCCACACTGATTAGAAAAAGAGAAATCATGTGAAAAAAAAAAACATCGATCTGTTAAGATATATTAGTTAGAAACCACAAGATAAGTCATTTTTGTCTTTTATACTATTAGACAGGTACCAGGAAAACCTTTTTAACTTATCATTTACTTAAGAAACCTGATCCATATTCACCTTTCTTGCGATTCATTTATAATTTAAGTGCTTAGCTTGGTTTGTATACACAGTCTAGTAGGGAAAAAGCAAGTGTATTTAATCATTTGTAAGCTAAAAGACAGTTTTAGTTACTACAATAACAGTTATATTGAAATTCATATTCATGTCGAATTTACCTTTGCTGGTTTCTAAAAGTACATGCTATATCTGTTTAAAATATAAATCATCTTAGTCTAAAAATTTCCAAATGTTCCATAGGTGAATAGTTAAACTTTGGATTGAATGGCAAGTCAAACTGGCAGTTCTGGTACCCAGACCTTGTTGGAGTGTTCCATTATGTGGGCACTTTATCCTTTACAGTTCATTCAGCTTTGCACTATACATCTAGAAGCGATACTCGTGCACTTAATCTCTGCTGTAAAGATGATCTGAAACTTTTAAAAACCAATAAAAACTTAATGGTATAACGTTTTATATGTTTCAGCATCAATGATTCCCTTCTTCAGGACATTAACATTGTCTGCAGTGGGCGAAAGGAGGGGATGTTCTTTACAGTTGTATTTAAAGGGCTCATATGTGCGGGTGACTTTTCCTTCTTTTTATCTTGAGCCATGGACGAGTCAAAGTTTTTGATATGTGTTGGATGTATTTTTTTTTTATTTTGTTGCCGTCGTCTAGTAACAATTTACACGAGTGTAGGGGGAGGTATTCATCATTGCAGCAAATATTTCTATTTGGTATGTGGCATTTATTTTTCAGAAATTGCCAGGTCTTTAATCAGCATTTCCCAGGTTCAAGCCCCACCTGGGACAGTGTTGAGATTTTTCTTTGCAAAACCTCTACCCGCAGTCAGTATCCGGCCACCGATGGGCTTGGACATACCTTCATCCCAAGCGATCCCATAACGAGATCCATCAGATGACACGTCAAGCCGTTCTCCCCATGTGCTGGAGGTTACCATCTGTCTCCTAACAGTTGTCCGGTGGATCCCCTTCCCCCAACCTTCTCTAAGCCATAGGGGTCCTTGTGACATGGCCATGACCATTGTGTGCAAAGCAATGCCCCTTAGAGGGAAAACAACTCAACTCTGAGAAATTAAGTTGATAGTCAGTTCGCGAGTTTGCTAATACTTCTGCTTTTTGAAACTTCGGTATTGCATTTTGGTGTGTTGTAATTTTTGCAATCTCTTTCGTTTCCCATTTTTAATATTTTTTTTATTCGTCGAATCTTTTTTCCCCCAACTGGATTATTTAGTTTTCCCAATATTTGGTGTATTATAGTTTGATTAATGATTGAGATTTTATAGGTGCCATGTTGTTTTTAGTTATCTCTGTCGCTCTTAACTCTAATCATTATGGTCTGTGCTGCTAGCACTTTTCGTTGATGTGATCATGATTCTATTTAAGGTTTTCTGTAGCCAGGTTATGTTATGCTGGCTACATATTTAATTCTTGGCTGTGTTGGCATGGGTTGGTTATCTTTTTTTGCGCAACTCATTTTGCTTCCTTTTCTATTTTTTTTGTATTAATTTCTTAGAGATTTTATACATGAAAAAAGATTGCCCCACACAGAAGGAATGTCGTGCGTATGATACAAAGCTGAAAGATAGTAGTGTAAGTAACAAATGATCCTGCATAAACCAGCAGGACCATGGCATGTGTTAAGCCATGGTCCTGCTGGTTTATAAAATAAAAAAAATGAATACCCCCTCAAGCAGCTGCTTGCCACAGAGGTCTGACAGGAGCCTGCCAGTTCATATGCCATAGTAGAAGGTCTGAGAGGATGGCAGGACCTCAGCAGAAAAACGACACATACATCCATGCCTTACCCGGGGCTCGAACCCAGGTCCCGTAGATCAGTAGCCAAGCGTGCTGCAAGTGTTAATATAGCTAGGAAGTGAGTCAAAATGTTTCCTAATAATGTCTTAGTCTATGGTTCTCCAGATTTGCTGCACTTTAAGAACCGTCATATTATGCTCTAGTCGGTTCTTTTCTCGGATGGGGCAGGGTGGCTCAGTCGGTAATATGCTGGGCGCGTAATCTGCAGTTCCCAGTTTTGGCTCAGATTTTGAGATTAATCTCCACAAACTCCCTGTCCTCTCCTTGGTCAGTAGGGGAACACTAATGGGCTTGAAAAGTCTGCCAGCCGAATGGGATGTTAAGCCATGGCCTGTGTGCGGGAGAACCATACCCTGTGCACGTTAAAGAACATGCTGGATGGCCTTGACAGGAGGCTATCATCTGTTTCCCAACAGATGTCCAGTGGGTCCCCTCCCCCATCCTTCTCTGAGCCTTCGAGGTACTTATGACCTGGCCATTTAGCTCATTGTTCAAAAAAAAAAGTGCCGCTCAGAGGTAAAACAGCCCAGCCCTTTCTCAGATGTCACTGCGTGACGTCCCAGATCAATCAGCGATAGATCCGGCAACAGGGCTGGGCATGGTAGAACTGGAATGGCTTGCAGACTTGAGCAACGCATGTGGCATAGTGCTGGAAATGTATGCTCTGCTGATAACACCTAAGTGTTAAGAATGGTGTCCACATACCGCACCAGGATCCCAGCAGTGGGTAATGTAAAACACGATTGAGGCCATTCTGTTCCAGACAGATCTGGGCTTCGTAACTTAAGACGATATATCATCATGCCACTGAGCTCTCTCATTGCACCCTGTGGACAGGCCTGTGACTTCCAAGTGAGTAGCATGCAGAGAGGGTACCTTCCTTGCATACTAGCTTTGCAGGCATCGATAAATGGTACCGACAGATACCAGTGGGGTATCTGTCGTTACCATGGGGATGGTTCCCCATCAGTCGTTCTGTCACTGAATATCTGTCGGGCAGTCACGTTTCTAGTATTGACAGCCATGTAATACTGCCCTTCCAGTGTCCATTGCTGCTAGCAGCCGCCAATTGTTCACGGATCACATCTGTAATGTGTGCAATTCCTCATGTAGACCATCTTGCACAGACCAAACTCTGAACTAATTTCCCATCCGTCTATGATGTACAAACTACATTGCCTTTTGATGGTAACCAGATTTACAGGTCAGGTTCGGTTTTAATCTACGCGATCCACTCCCCCCCCCATTACGTTTCCTACAACTAACGGAATCTGTATCGTCCACCTCATTTTAATTGTAGTCAGACCCGTGCTTTTCCTTTTATCTGAATATATCAAATAAAATCTGCACTTCCGTACTATTTGTATAAACATAGCTCTACTCCTGGAAGGGGTATTTTCATCTCGTTTTCGAAGAAAACGAAATAAGTTTCTCTTTGTTGTCTGTCTGTTGACATCGAACTTTTCTGTTTGCAGAGATAAAATTCTTTTTGTGTTGGATAGGTATTGAAATATTACGATATGCATTTTCCGAATCTCTCTAAAGCTATAATTACCCCCTCTAGCGGTGGAAAAAGCTGTAAATTTCAAACGAATATTGCAAACGATGTATTTATGCTAGAAATTTTAAATTTTGGTGCTGGAATATGAAGGTCACAAAGTTTCCATTGCCGACAATGAGTTGACCCCTTTAGACCCAGATAATAAATGAAAATAAATACCCCCTCAAGCAGCTGCTTGCCACAGAGGTCAGACAGGAGCCTGTCAGTTTATATGCTACAGTAGAAGGTCTGAGAGGATGGCAGGACCTCAGCAGAAAAACATCCATGTCTTACCCGGCGCTCGAACCCAGGTCCCTTAGATCGGTAAGTAGCCAAGAGTGCTAACCAGTCGGTAACATCTAATATACTGAAATTTAACAGTATAGTACTGAATACACATTATAGGAGTTACACAGCTTCGAAGTTCCATTACCTAGGGGGTGAGAAAACACCTTTTAAGTTTTAGTAGGTAATTGTTTTTAGAGATAAATGAAAAATTTCTTTTTGGGTTAGATAGGAATAAAATATTCTGATTCGCACTTTCGGAATCTTTCAAACACGATAATTGCGCCCTCTAACGTGGAAACATTTGCAAATTGCAACCGACGTATTTAAGCTACAAATCTTAAATTTTGGTGGTGGAATGTGAACGCCATGATGCTTCCATTGGCAAGAATGAATTGACCTCTTAGACCCACGGGTGGGAAAAGACAATTTTTTTGTTTTAGCAGATAATTGTATTTAGAGATAAAGGAATCTTTTTAGGGTTAGGAATTGATAAAATATTAAGATTCGTACTTTCGAACACTATAATTGTGCCTTCTAACGGTGAAAATTTTTAAACGAATGTTGAAACGAGGTCTTGATAGAAATATGAAATTTTGGTAGTGGAATGTGAAACATGAAGTTTCGTTTGGGAACAATGAGAATGATAATTAGAGTTTAATTTGATTGGTATTAATGAAATATATTTCGCAATTTTCAAATACTTACTAGTTTTAATATATATATATCTTTATTGATCACTGAAATGATGAAACAGCAGAGTTGTTATCGAGATTTACAAATAATATGTCTTGAATAGAAATTGAGAAATTAGTGGTAGTTTTTAAGAGATATTCCACTGACAGCAATAATCTACCCACTATTCTGAGAGAGGTGGGAAATGCAACTTTTTAGATTTAAGAATTAAAAGACGAATACTTTTATGTTGTATAAGTACTAATAAAATACTCTGCATTTTTTCCCATCATACAAGCTCAAATTAAAACTTTTAAGGAATGAAACAGTAGGTAAAGGAAAAACTTTTCTCTTTGAAAACGAGATTCTCATACGCGCCATAGGCGATATGCGACCTAGTTTTCTTTGTCTCTTTCAGGGTGCCTATTTGCGTGTCGTATATTATTATGGTATCGTCTAAGTATCTGCGATGTGCAGTGACGGGTTTTGTAGGGTAGAGAGAACACATCTCTTTCGCACATTGCAATGTGCGAAAGCATTCCTGAAAGCAGTGCAGTCATAAGTAGGAGGTGTATTAGTGTGGTGTAATGTGCATGGAACAGTATAGGCTCCTATAAAATTCAAGTCATTAAACTACAGGATTTAATACACTTTATATATATATAGGGAAAACTAAACGATCGTGTGAAAAAAGATTCGCCAAGCATAACAGATATTAAAAAGAAGAAAAAAAACCCCCCCATAGTGATTGAAAAAAATTGCAGCACACCAAGATTGCAATAACAAAGTTTCAAAAAGCAGATATATTAGCAAACCCACGAATCGAATATCAACTTAATTTCAGGAATATACGCCATACGCTGAAATAGAGTGCTACACATATAATGTAGATACGAAGCGGATCTATCGAGAGATCGAGGAAAGCCTCTGGGCTCGTAGGGTGCGGGCTACCATATTCACTGACGTAGCTTCTGTATAATCTTTTTTATTTCATGAAAAGTATAATTTCCTCAGCCACAGTTGGGACTTGAACCTGGGAACATCGAATTGTAAACTTGCATGCTACTAACTAGTGAGCCCCCGCCTCAGCCATAGTTGGGACTCTACCATGCTCATAATGTTTACCAGGTTAATCTACCGAAGGAGCGAATTCCTACTCCACTAATGGAGCTGGGAAAGCTCGTGTACAGGCTATGCATATTGTGTGCAGTTTAATCGCTGGATGGATTGTCGAGAGTGCCCATTTTCTCCTAAGGATAAAACATCGCAAGCATATTAAGATTTGTTTTCTCGAGTTTTTCAAGCCTCTTGAAAGAAAGCAATTGGAATGAAGGATGATGATTCTATAGAGTGCTAGCTAGCCCTTGTGGAATTATCGGCATGTCCTTTGGGCGCTGGATAGGCTTTACACATTTTAAATACACGAGGCAGTAGCGTCAACATGCATCCGGTGAATCCCCTCGCACACTTGTTTCGAGTCGGATTTCTAGTGACTTGGTAGTTCAACAAATTGTAAAGCAAAAGAAGACAGTTCAGAGGCAAACCAAACCCATGTTTTGAAACGTTGTTGCTACCAAACAGTGGCTGATTAAATGATCTCATAAGGGTCCCCAATCGTTCTCTGAATTTATAACTATTTTTTTTTCTTTAAACTCCATAAGGCCAATCGTAGGCACTCATTCACGGAGCAAATGTATTTTCCCCCCTCGTCATTTTACAAATTAAAATTCAAAGTTTTATTTTGCATCTTGTGCGAAACAAAACGGCACGTGTACAATGGTAAACCGTGAAAGACTAATTTTTACGTCAAGGTACGTTTTTTGATTTAGTTGAGGTTAGCAACCCTGAATACAGATCGATGCCTCGGTCTTTGCTGTGATAGCACTGAGGTAGGGTCAGATTTCTGCTTGACTGGTTCGCGTATGTTCAATTAATGTTATGCAAGCGCCAGGTAAAAGCGAAATGGATTTCTGAAGCAACTGTAAAAAGCTGACATATTTATGTTAAAAATTATAAGCTTTTAAAGCATTGAAAAGGTGGGGCAATATTGCCATTCAGAGGAGACTCGTGTAAACCTTATTAATAACTTGCTAGATATAGTTTTGATTATGGGAAAAAGATTTAGTAAAATATTTTTTTTTCCTCTTCACAGCTTTTATCAAAAGGTTTTCTAGGGCGGGGTTGGCTCAGTCGGTAGCGCGCGTCTTGTAACCTGCATTTCCCAGGTTCGAGTCCCAGCTGGGCCAGCATTGAGATTATCTCCACATTCCCCCCCCCCCCCACCACCTGCCCACGCACGGTCAGCAGTAGGGAACACTGATGGGCTTGGAAAGACCGCTGCCATGGGGGCGGTGGTGGCTCAGTCGGTAGCGTGCCAGGCTCGTAATCTGTAGTTCCCAGGTTCGAGTCCCAGCTGGGTCAGCGTTGAGATTTATCTCCTCAAAATTCCCCGCCCTGCCCACGGTCAGTAGGGGACACCGATGGGCTTGTAAAGGTCGCCGTCCGTCGGATGGGACGTTAAGCCGTGGCCCCGTGTGCGGGAGAGCCATACCCTGTGCACGTTAAAGAACACGCTGGATGGCCTTGACGGGAGGCTACCATCTGTCTCCCAACAGCTGTTCCAGTGGGTCCCCTCCCCCAACCTTCTCTGAGCCTTCGGGGTCCCTGGCCATTTAGCCCATGGTGTGCAAAAAAGTGCCGCTCAGAGGTAAAACAACCCAACCGCTGCCATGTCGGATGGGACGTTAAGCTGTGGTCCCGTGTCGTGAGACGGAGCACGTGCTTTCCCCATGGGGAGTGGGTCCTTCGGGACCCACTCCCCACCCCGTATTAACCAGAGGTGTGGTCCCGTGTGCGGGAGAACCATACCCTGTATACGTTAAAGGACACGCTGGATGTCCTTGATGGGAGGCTACCGCCTGTCTCCCAACAGCTGTTCTAGTGAGTCCCCTCCCCGAACCTTCTCTGAGCCTTTGGGGTCCTTGTGACTTGGCCATTTAGTCCATTATGTGCGAAACAGTGCCGCTCAGAGGTAAAACAACCCAACGGTCATTTTTTTTTTTTACCATTTTGCATGAAAAGCTAGCTAAATATTCGGATTTAACAATAAGTGATGCAATCGATTCGGTAAAAATGAACAGATGTTTTGAAAAAATTTCTTGAAAAATTCGTGGAATCACAAGTTTAATATTATTTGCGTTCATTACCCTTAATAGATTCGGCCCTGGATATATAACCTGTCCCCCTGGTAAAACCTAAAAGTCGGCACCTATTGGCTCCCTAAATGTTCCGCTTAATGACTTAATTATTGTCGCCTCGTTTTAATCATTTGTTTTGGAGCTCTTCAAGTTACTCCTTTGGTCACATTAGGAAACTTTTAGTATGAATTAGACGTTGTGAACTAGAGGCGAAACTACCATTGTGCAATCTGTGCCATTGCACCAGAAGCCCTATGATGCGGGGGGGGGGGGGGGGGGGGGGCCTGATTTTATACTTGTGATAGGTGTACACTTGTATATTCTACCAAGGCCCAGGACTATGTAGTTTCGCCACTGTTGTGAGCTATGATTAAACACTAAAGTCAAAATGTTTTTTTTAATATGGGAAGGAGATTGGCAGAAAAAAAATATGCCACGACCTCAGCAGGGGCCATATCGACTGAGCTGTTAGGTACAAATCTATTTTTTTAGCAGTGCTATGACTTGCTCTTAGAGGTGGTAAATCAGTCAGAGTAAGGTTGGGTTGTTTTACCTCTGAGCGGCACTTTTTTTGCACACCATGGGCTAAATGGCCAGGTCACACGGACCCCGAAGGCTCAGAGAAGGTTGGGGGAGGGGACCCACTGGAATAGCTATTGGGAGACAGATGGTAGCCTCCCGTCAAGGCCATCCAGCGTGTTCTTTAACGTGCACAGGGTATGGCTCTCCCGCACACGGGGCCACGGCTTAACGTCCCATCCGACGGACGGCGGCCTTTCCAAGCCCATCGGTGTCCCCTACTGACCGTGGGCAGGGCGGGGAATTTTGCGGAGATAAATCTCAACGCTGACCAAGCTGGGACTCGAACCTGGGAACTACAGATTACGAGCCTGGCGCGCTACCGACTGAGCAACCCCCGCCCCATCAGAGTAAGGCTTGCGTGTGTAATTCAAGAATGAAGCAGGCTGTAGTTTTCAATTCGATGCACAGATTTATAAATGTAGCAATTTCAGTTGTAAATACGGTAGAACACCGATTGTCCGAACCAATTGGACCAAGGGTTTTCTGGATAATTGAGAATTCGAAAAGTTAATCTACAGAGAATAAGATGCATGTACTTTGAACATATATTTCAAAATACATATGAATGCATTAATCAACAAGAAACATTAATTCAGCAATCAGCAAAAATAAAATAATTTATTCAAATGAATTTTAGCCTATCAATCACTGAAAATGAATTTGAAGATGCCGCTTCAAGTTTTTGTAAAATTAAAGCTAGTCGTATTTCCAGTGGAAATTCTATGCCGCAAATATGCAAATGCTCCGAGTGTGATGCTGCTTTAAAATTTTGATGAACAAGAGAGAAAATATAAGAATTCAGAAGCGATATGAAAAATGATCTACGTCATCACTTTAAACAAGGATGAACTGAATTCCCAAGTGTATTGCAATACCATAACAATGGTTCGCAAATTTAAGAATAAGAAGGGCTTATTTAATGTTCCTCAGTAGCAAACCTTAGGAGGAGGGTTGCTAAAGAATGCACGAGTAGATTAGCAACTCAACAAACTGCTTTACTTATAATGCATAATTGTGGATACCGAATGCAGACACTTAGGACATAAAAGAAGTTTCCAACGCAAAATAATATATTTCTGTTACGTCTGAAATTCTCCAGCAGCTTATTTTAAAAAGAATTACTTAATTTTGCTATAAGACGAAGTATTGTGCCAGAACTTCATAAACAAGCAACTTTCCTCCTTTTCTAGCTCCACCAAATTTATTGCAACAGTCGTAAAAGAGATGCCTCGTGCTAAATTGCATTCTTTTTGTCGTTGTTTATTCATTATTCCTCGAACAAGTAAGCTTTGCATTTGAAGGGGCATTTTCATCCGCTGGTGTTTTATGTACGAAATTAAGATGAAGAATGAATAAGTGTACAGTACACCCAATTCTGTTTTTACACGGTAGATAGGTTCCCGAAAAAAAGGTGTAAAAAAAATACAGTGCATATGAAAAAATAGAAGATTGGCTCCAGACGTGGAAACCCAGTACAAATAAGTTATTTTCAAACAAATCATATAAAATCTTTGATTTTTGTTCATTTAAACACATTTTTTTATTTTATAAACTTATAAAGATAATTATATGTACATAAATAAAGTAAATTATCTTTCATAAAGAAAATATGCCACTAATTCAAGAATACAAAAGTGCAAAAAAATGGTGACTTACATATGCTTATTAACTAGATTTTATTCGTTGTCACTTTCTGACAATAGACGCATTCGTTTGCGTAAGACTGGAATTAAATCACTTTCATCGCTGGAAACATTTTGGCCGTCGTGTTCATACTTCCAATGGTGAAATGCTCTCTGTGGCGTGGGGAACCCAATTATCACTTGTTTCAAGTGATTCTGAAGTTTGATTAGATTTGACGACGAACTCTGTAATCAATCGTTGAGATCCTGCTTTGACTAGATCTTTGTATAATTCTTGATAACGCGCCATACATGATTTCAGTTCACGTTTAAACTGCTCAGCTCGTTCGACAATGGGATCATGTGTAAGAAAATGACTTTTCAATTTACTAGCCATTTGAAGCCCTTTAATTAAATCTGCAGTGAGTGGAACCTGTTCATCAATTGAATTATCCGACATCGTGATAAGGCTTACGAAAAATATTTGAATTGTAGTTGATAAATCATGATGAAAAATTGTAAATTGCCTATCAGCAGAATTTAATAAATTTATATTACGTACACAAAACTTCAAAAAAAAACAAAAATTTTTTTTTCTATTTCTTCTATTAAACATCTAAATACTTCTAACTTTAAACACGAAATGAGAGACCAAGATTATGACCAATGTATTGAAGATAAAATTGAGGGGAATTCCCAGAACTCAATGTTGCCACTTTATTCCGAATGAAGTAGATTTTGTACAATTTTTCCATAATATAGAGAATAAAATAGAGAAAACTTGTTGTGTAGTTATGTTAATGTAGTTTTTATTTTGGGGATTTTAGTGCACAAAATGTGAATCTATCAACATTTTCAAAGTTAAAACTATTTCGAAAAATGTGACCATAAAAGCGGCATCTTTGTTATAAATGTAATTTCTAGGAGTTTTTTCTTGAATAGGAATATTTTTTCAGAATTAAATTAAAATGCAGTTTTTTTTAAAAAGGCGCCGTTTGAACCGTATTAGATCAAAATAAATCGTGTAAAAAGGGAGTTGGAATTTTTTTCTAAACCGTGTTAAATCAAAATCGCATAGAAACAGAATTGGGTGTAATCAATAATAAAGTCACAGATTACCTGTTAACATATAATTCGAGAAATAGTTTTATGTAAAAAAAGGATTTGCCGATGAGTGGGATTCGAATTGACACCTCCTAGTTGCTCCTCCAGGTGTTCTAGCCACTAAACTGGGTTCGAATCCCACTCATCGGTGAATTATTTTTTCACCCAAATTATTTCTTGAAGAGTATGTTATATTCACTTTTTTTTTAAAGAAATTAATTAGAATGTATATTGCCTTTGAGATATAATAGAATGCTCAATTTCAGAGATAACGAAGATTAAAATTTCCGATTTTTGCGCTGTCTCACGGTGGAAATTCGAACTAATGGATGATTCGGGGTGGGTTGGGTTGTTTTACCTCTGAGCGGCACTTTTTTGCACACCATGGGCTAAATGGCCAGGTCACAAGGACCCCGAAGGCTCAGAGTAGGTTGGAGGAGGCGACCCACTGGAACAGCTGTTGGGAGACAGATGGTAGCCTCCCGTCAAGGCCATCCAGCGTGTTCTTTAACGTGCACAGGGTATGTCTCTCCCGCACACGGGGCCACGACTTAACGTCCCATCCGACGGACGGCGGCCTTTCCAAGCCCATCGGTGTCCCCTACTGACCGTGGGCAGGGCGGGGAATTTTGCGGAGATAAATCTCAACGCTGACCAAGCTGGGACTCGAACCTGGGAACTACAGATTACGAGCCTGGCGCGCTACCGACTGAGCCACCCCCGACCCAATGGATGGTTCGGAAAATATAAATAGTAATATTTCGTTAGTAGCTATCCAATCGAAAAAGAATTCGTTTGTTTCTTTAAAAAAAAAGTTGCATTTTATCTCTCTATCTGAGGATAAGGTGTAAAATCTGTGCTGCGAATTTAAAACCTTGGCCACTATATTCTACGATAGATATCTTTTAAGATCCATCAAATATAAGAAATGATATTGCTCAGTTATTTAAATTTGCTAATTAACTAAAAACGGATTTTTTTTTTAATGGATCATAGGGCCTCGAATATATATATATTAGCCTTTAGGGGCCTTTAAATGTATTAAAATACGAAGAAAAAGAATAGAAGCTCTTTTATGAACACGGGAGGGGGGGGGCAGTGAGTAGCAGAAAAAACTTTGGGTAACGCCTGCCCTTATTGCGAAGAAAAACATTTCCTTTCTGAATTTGAATTTTCTGACCATGCTTTATTCTTATTTTATTCGAGCATTCACAAGTAACAACAATTGGCGGAATTTTATCATTTCCTGCTGCTCCCTTCTGGCGCAATATTTAAGGAGCAGAATGGGCCACTTGCGTTGCTTTTACTCCATCTTGATTCGTGTGCGCGCGCACTAGGCTTCAGTCGCTACTCTTACTCCCGAGGTACGTGCAGAGTCGGCCCCACTGATGGAATTTGCATGTTTGTTGCACGCGCGCGTCTGGAGTTTTTTCTTTCTCCCCTGTCCACTCTTCCCTTCCCCTTCCTTAGTTTTTCTGCAAGGGAGGGAGAGCACAGCGCAAGGGCTGCTGAGTTACTTTCAGTTGGAGAAGAAGAAGGGTTGAAGAGAAATGAGATTGAGTGATGTGGCGGGGCAAAAGTGGCTCTTTCTCTCTCTCCTTCCTCCGAGGAGAGTTAGATTCTGAGCGGGGCCTTACAGTGCTCCTCTTTCGATAGAGAGAGAGAGGGGTGGGCACGAGGAGGAAGAAGAAGCGTCAGAGTGTAAACGTGGATTACAGCATCAAGCCATTTTTAAATTGTTGTTTTCTCTATCTGGATTGCAATGCTGAAATTCTTGTTGTTGGGTGATGGAGAAACGGATGGGTTGTATCATCAGAAGTCGGAACATTAGTTTTGCCTTTTATTTCCCTCTTGGGCCGTCATTTGCTTTTTTCTAATATTCCTCTTTACTAGTTGGAGATTCCCCTCGAATCAAATGTTGCAGCGTGATTCAGGTGAAATCGGGTTTCAGGCTCAGACATTATTGAGACGTTGTTATAACTATAACATGTGACCCATAGTGTAAGTGATAGTGTTATACAACCAAGATGGCTATTTGAAAGAATAAAATTTACTTTATTCAAAATTTATACCATAAAAATTAAATAAAAGAGGATCAGACTTTATACAGAAGAAAACGAAAGTAACATATTTTGGTACAAAAATAGGAAATTTATTTACAAAATTAATTAACAAGTTACGTACATTATTTACAGCAAGATTTCTCTATCACAGCACCTTTTGCAGAGCTTATTTTTCATTTGCAACATCCAGAACCAGGTGTGTACTCCGAAAGATACGTGTGTGTGTGTGGGGAGGGGGAGCATGCTCAGTCTCCGATTTTATAGGATTGCCTTAGAAAATATTTATTTCTACTAAGATTCTGTTTCCAGTAATGAGATTATATACTTTATAAATATATTTCACTCTGCCTTTGGAGGGGAAAAAGGACCTAGATGGGTTTGGAAAGACAGCCCTCCTTTGGTTTGGGTTTTTTCACTTCTGAGCTTCTTTTTTTCTTTCTGTCCTTTCCAAACCCGCTGATGTCCCCTTTTTCACCGAGGGCAGGGTAGCGGTTAACAGAGAAAATTCTCAATGCAGGTCCCATTGACACTCGAACCTCGAAACATCAGATTGCGAGCTTGGCACGCTAACGACTAAACCAACTCCCAATGTGTGAGACGCTAAAGCAGGCCCTGATCACCGACTAGGCCCGGGTCTACTGCGGTCCATTATTTCTAGGGTTCCCAAACCTATTGATCATTTTACCTATCGTACTATTGCTTTTGGCTTTGACATTTGTCTGTCTGCGGATTTGACAAGACGTTGTTCCGCCATATTTTTCGAACGCGATGGGGGAAACTTAATGGTTTATGTGTCAAATGAAATCTTATGACGCGGGGAGTGTCATAAGCTAAAAAAAAAATGACTACTCATGCTTTCTTCCCCCTTAAACAACGGGAAATGTGAAAACTATTCTTGAGCTATATCTCTAGAACGCAAAGGCCGAAAGTAACAAGCGATACGTCAAATGAATGCATCTTATGATCTTCCGAACACGAGGCCTACAGTTACGAGGTAGGTGTCAAATGAAAGCTCGTATAATGGCTGCAATAAACTATTTCGAATTTTCCCCCACTATTCCCCCTGATAAAATGGGGCGGGGGTAGATTTTCGCGGGGTTCGACATTAATGAGTCGTATCTCAAAGCTTATGGCATCCTCAAATGTCAAGGGCTACCTCAAACATGACTCTAAAAGGGGGGTAAATGTGCTCGATACTTATGGGTCATATAGCAAATGAAAGTTTTTTGAAGGTAGGTGTTTTTAGTGAAAATGTGTTTCAATATGGCCCTAAAAACTAGAAAATAAACCTAAAGCATATCGATGGTGCAATCAATCACTGAGTTCGTTTCATTTCAAAGGAAGATTGGGCGCCGATTTACTCAACAAGATTGCTGGCTCCCTCTCTTTGAAGTGAAACGAACTCAGTGATTGATTGCACCATCGATATGCTTTAAGTTTATTTTCTACTTTTTAGGGTCCTATAAGAAAATAGGTATTTTTTTAAATTTTTTAATTTTTTTACATTTTTATTTAAATTATGTGTGCTCTGAAAAAAATGTGTGCTCGGAAGAAATTTTTATACTATAAACGCCATCATCTTTAAAACAATTATTTATGATTTGCTAGATGCCGTAGAAGCGACTACGCAGAGCAGGATCAGTGTAATTGGGTATGTTCAGCTTTTTCATTATTTTCTCCTTTTTTTTTCAACTACAAGCCCTAACTAAATTCTGAAACCTGTTCAGACTGATTTAGTTTTGAGTAATCTCGAGCATTTACTATATGGGTTTGATTGTTGAGCGTCACTTTTTTGCGCACAATGGGCTAAATGGCCAGGTCACAAGGACCCTGAGGGCTCAGAGAAGGTTATGGGAAGGGGACCCACTGGGCAGCTTTAAATGACAAATGGTAGTCTCTTGTCAAGGCCATCCAGCGTGTTCTTTAATGTGCACAGGATATGGCTCTCCCACACAGGGGCCACGGTTTAACATCCTATCCGATGGAAGGCAGCCTTTCCAAGCCCGTCGTTATCCCCTATAGACAGAGGGCAAGGCGAAGAGTTTTGCGGAGATAAATCTTAACGCTGGCCGAGGCGGGACTTGAACCTGGGAACTGCAGATTACGAGCCTGGTGCTCTACTGCTTGAGCCACTCCCACCCTTACAGTGCAAAAGTGTAGAGAACTGTGCAATATGGCAGAACTAATAGAAACAACTACATTTGGAAGTCAGAATAATGTTACAGAACATCGATCCTCCTTGGGGGGAGGGGGCGTAAGTACTCTGTGCCTTGGGCCTCACGAAACCTTAAAGTTAAACTGTGGATCCGCGTGCAGGAGTCTCTCTGTGCCTCTTCAAGAACATGGTGGATGCTTTGATGGGAAACTTCCTTCTCCTAATAGCTGTCCAGTGGATTCCCTTCTCCTATTCAGCTCTGAGCACTTGGGGTCGTTGTAACTTTGCCGTTTAGCTCATGTGCCCACAAGTGCTGTTCAGAAGTAAAAAAAAAATCCAACCGGACACCAGTCTGTAATAGTTCCTCACTTTAATCACAAGGATCTGATTTTTATTGCTCTAAATCATTTCATTCAAATACAAACATGTAGTTTTGGGTACGAGAATTAAGTAATTCTAAATCAGATTATCATCATCTGGGCTATCTTCCAGTGTACAAAGGAACAGAAAGAAGATAAAAAGAACTTCGTAGCATCTGGTGTTAAAAATGATTCATGACGCATTTCAATTCAAACTGAGAAACGAGAATTCAACGTTTTTATAAACAATATTTACTTTTTAGATCGAAAATATAGTTATTTTGAAAATGTTAAGGAATTGTAATATGCAGATTAGTGCTTGCAAAAACAGAAAGTCTTTATGTAAGTCAAATGCTAATTTTTAATCCTTCCAAAGGACCCAAGGAACGGACTTCGAGATGTTACTCATATAGGTGCATAATGAGATTGTAATAATCTTTTCAACTTTCAGAAGAACAGTAAAAACTGAAAAGTCTTATTAATCTTTGAATCGCAAAAGTAGCGCTGAAAACATCGGAATGAAAGAAACGAGAAATTAGAAAGAGGAAAAATTTTAAAGAGTGAAAAAAAAAATCCTCAAAGGAACGGGAAACACGACTAAGCTCTGACCTAATGAGGTTTGACGGTACATCCGGACAGAGGCGGCGATTGCAGCTTATCGCCAGTCTATCCCTATCCCACCTTATCCCTCTCAGCGTCCTCTCATCCTTGCCTCTCCCGCATCCTCTTCGTCAGCCCATCCCCTATCGCGTCTCTGCGCCGCTTTCGCCTCACTTTTGGAACTGGCATTTATCTTGGAGCGAAAGGCACACACGCAGGAGCCACTGACGCATGGCCGGCCATCCCTCCCTCTCCCCAACTGTCGCCCCTCCCCACTCCCAACACCACCTCCCTAATTCCCTTTTTCCCTCATCTCGCTCTCTTTCCAACAGAGTAGGGAGACTTTGATAGGAACCTGTCGTCCGGTGCGAATAAATGATACGAAAAATCAAGTGGTGATCTTCAGCGCAAGATCATTCAGTTAGATTCTTTCTTTCTCTCTCTCTCTTTCTCTTTCCCCCCCCCCCCCACCATTCCCTCCTTTGCTGTCTTTGGGAAGGAATGAAAAAGCGAGTGAACCAATAAGAAAAAGAAGAGAGTGAACGAGACAGTGGAAAAGAAACCGAAAAAAAATAAGAAAAAAACTTCAGTTCATTTCGAGTGGCATGCCTCGATGCCCTCTTCACCTTCGTTAAGAGAGTAAGAAGAGGATATGCGGGACTACTTCTTGCTCCTCATCCCCCTCCTAAATCCTCTGCTTTGCATCCCTAGTGTAAAGTTCTAATGACAAATGAACGAAGGGACGCAAAGGGGTTTCAAAGTGCATTTTGTTTTTCGTTTCGATCTTTAGAGAAATCCACAATTCTTAAAAGCAAACATTAAAAACCGGTTCATGTGGCGAACAAAATAATAAGGAATAACCGAAAAATTTTGTAATGGCAACGTATTGGATGCCATTCGTAGCACTGATGTCAAACTGTAGCTAAGTTTTTTAACCTTTTTCATTTGAGAATGACACACGTTTCAGTTTTCTCTATTCTCAGGGCACGTGGAGACCTCATTTATGTTACCGTGCTAATGAGAGGCGGCGAGAAAAGGAAACTATTGCTATCACGGAGATATCAGAGAGTCAAAGTCGACTTTGGCTCTATATCCTCGTCGAATTTCAAACTTTTCGGCTCATCGAAAAAAAAAAAAAACGACCTATTATTGTTTTCCATTAATACTTCTCCGTCAGTCTGTAAACATTCAGCTTTTTTGGTTTTAAAAGATTAATATTCCTTTTTGGGTTGGCGAAGTTTGAATTAGATATTAAGATTCCCATTTTCCGAATCTTCCGATAGTTTGGTTAATGGGAAGATGAAGGCTGTTGAAGTTGGGAAACTGCAAAACGTTAAACAAATGTTATAAGTCAGCTTATCGGTGCTAGACATTCAGTTGGTGGTCAAATGCGATGGGGGGGGGGGGGGGCTGAGAAAAACAAAACTTTTTAAGAGATAAATGAAAAATTCTTTCTAGTTTGGATGAGTGATAAAATTGGAAATGGCCAAAATATTTTGACAGCGAGTCTCCCTGATTCAGAAACGATTGGACTTCGGTGTTTTTACACAATAATGAACAAGGAACAGAAGCCGAGAACTATCAAATCGAACTTTTATTCTGCACCTGAACAAAATACATTCATTTGTTTTGTTCCCTCTTGGCCGAAATCTTGCTGACGCTCCTGGTTGCTGCTTTCAATAGAGTAGTATTATGCAACCTAATTTCTTTTTAATTTTTGAAAAATATTTTTAAAGTGTCGCAGCACACCAAAACTTCTAAGACTTTACAGAGGTTAAGAAGCAGAGTGACCATCCCCACGAATTTTAGCGGCAAACCTGCAAAAGAGTGCTGTTTACCAAAAAATGACCCAATTGTTGAAATCATTTCTTCATGCAAAAAACCAAAAAAAAAATCTATCATTACTGCTGGCTTCCTTTGTTTGTATCCGAAAATGAAATGACGTTTTTTGGGCAGTTTTCTGTGATAAACATACATACATACAAAATCTTCATATAGCCACGGGCTATGGAGGTCCTACCAGACTGTGTAATTTTCCTCTCCAGACATGTCTGTTCTGAACTACAGCTGCTGCATTTGACCACTGCAGGCCAACTCTTTCAAGGTCACCTGTTTGCCCATCGCATCCTAGGTCTCCACCTGAAGCCTTTAGGCACTTAAGCCTTAGGTTTTCTTGAAGCCTTTAGGCACACTATTAATAATTCTATTTTCCAATATGCAGCTAGGCATACGGACAACTTGGCTAAACCAACGCAGTTTCTATTTGTACAATATACCACTCAAAAGATATTGCTGACTCCTTCTAATCTCATCATTATCCCCAAGATACTGCGTAAGCATCTAGAATCAAAGATATCGAGTTTCCTATTTTTTTGCTTACAAAGGGTGAATGTTTCGCTACCATAACTAATCTTAGAAAAAACCAAACTCTTTATTATACACCCTAATTTTAGTATTCAGTATATACGCCTATTTCTCCACACTCTCCAAAGATTCTTAAAAGTTCGAGGCAGCAATCACTATTCTTCTGTACGATAAACAGTGCAATGTAATAACAGAGAAGTGGTAAGAAACGAAATTTGGGTGAAGATGAAAAATTCATATTCCTGAAAATATTTCTGCTTAGAACTTTCCCGAGCTGAATGGAATATGAACTGACGACTTTCACTGCTCAACTATCGGCAGCCGATTAACCTTTCCTCAGCATGCCGTATTACACTGAAAGGCTCCTGTTGGACCTCTGTGGCCAGAGTTCCTTCTGGAGTAAATTTTAGTTTTAAACTTGTATAGGTAACTTAGCGGTTTTCATGATGTCGTAGCTTGTCTGCCCAAGTAGTATCTTAGTCCGCCCAAGACAGTTTTTTTGTACACTTCAGATTGTTCTTCGATCTACCAGGTGCTTACTGGTGATTGCTTGTTGTTAAGATTTGTACTATTAAATAAACCAGAAAAGAGATATATTTGAAGTTGTGCGCTCCATAAACGAAACTTGTTGAAGTGCAAGAAAGAGACTGCAACTGAAACATTGATGACCTATGTTCATTGAGATCTAAGCACGACAGCAATAATTTCTTCAGAGTTTTTTAAATCCTCAGTGTTTACTTCCATGCTGTCTTTGTAACAGTAAATTCTCGAATTATAGGGCGTTCTTAAGGAAGATACTTAATGTTCCAATAGACTCTGTAATGGTTCATCCTATTGAGAACCACTGAATTTTCGGGATGAAAAAGAAACCTTGTTACCAGAAAGGTTGCTGAGCCAGTAAAAAATATCTGTTTCAGAAAGAAACACTTCGATTTGTTCTGAAGTAACTCTCCCTTGCTCTTTCTTAATACTAACAGTAACTGGGCAGGCAAAAAGTTCCGAAACATCAGCAAAGCCTTCCATAGAGGGAGGGCAAGGGCTATCAGCAAATTGCCACCTACATACACAGGATGTTAGTCTTCCTTCACTTTCTCCAAACATTTTGTACTCGCTCATTGGCGAAAACATGGAAGTCCTGTTTCCCAGGGGCGAGATGGTTCGTAATCTGCAGTTTCTAGGTTGAGTCCCGCCTGGGCCAGCTTTGAGATTTATCTCCTCGAAATTCCCCGCCATGCCCACGGTCAGTAGGGGACATCAATGAGCTTGAAAAAGCCGCCGCCTGTCAGAGGGGATGTTAAGCCGCTCTCTTGTGTGCAGGAGAGTCATACCCTGTGCATGTTAAAGGAAACGCTGGATGGTCTAGATGGGAAGCTACCATCTGTCTTCTAACAGCTGTCTATAGGTCCCTTTCCCCTGACCTTCTCTGAGCCCTTGGGCTTTTTTTTTTGACCTGGCCATTTAGCCATTATGTGAGAAAAAAAAAAAAGTGCCACTCGGAGGTAAAGCAACTCGACAACCAAACCTGAATTCTTGGTTGGTGATAATCCACTTTTTAATCTCGCAGAACACTAAATCTGTTCGATAAAATATCACCGTAATCTAGCACGATGGAATGAAATTCCTGTCGTGACACGATGTCTGTTTTATAACCGAAAATAAATTCGTGATCGTTAATTGAATGTCGGTCATAGTTCCCAAGAACTGGTTGCCAACTCCTTAATAATATAATCTCTGAAAAACATTGTCAATTCGACGGGAATTGTTCAGCAGGCAACTCGATTAAGAAACTGATTCGATTCAAATTGAATCAAATCTCGAAGCTTTTTAAACCCCTATTCCCGACCATTTTCAATTACTAGAAAATTTTTGTCCAAATTTAGCAGGCCGGTACATAACTTGCGTTTAAAATTTGTGTGCATAATTTGTATTTAACTTTTTATGCATTTCCCGGTGGGAGGGGCTCAGCTGGCAACGCTCTCAGCTCGCGCTATCTGCAGTCTCCAGGTTCGTTTCCCACCTGGGCCTATGTTAAGATTTATCTCCGCTAATCCCCACCTTGCCCTCAGTGAGAAAGATAACACCGAGGTGCTGTGAAAGGTAGTTGTCCGTTGGATGGGAAATTAAGCCGTGGTCCTATGCGTAGGAAAGCCATATCCTGCGCACGTTAAAGAACACGCTGGATTGACTTGATCGAAAGCTTCCCTCTGTATCTTAACAGCTGTCCAGTGGATTCTTTTCCTCAACCTTCTCTGAGCCCGTTGTACATTTGTGACCTGGCCATGTAGCTCATTGTGTGTCTAAAAGTGCCGCTCAGAGGTAAAAGAATCGAACCTGCTGCTGGGACCTTAGTAAAATCCGTTTCTGGAAGATCTTCCAAAGAAACGAATTCTCCGCAAACAATAATAAAAATTCATGCGCTTGAACCCAGGTACCTGCCCAACAAGCTGATCTGTTGACCACTGCATGACAGTAAATCGAAGTGTTGTCAGGGATGGGTTCTCCTCCAAGGAAACGCCGCGCTATCTTAGTAGTCGACGACGGAGATTTAAAGCGGTGCTTTATCTTTCTTGTCCCGACTCTCTGTCACCATTTCGGTGAAGAGGATTCTCTGGGAAGGAAGAAAAGGAGGAAAGAAAAGATGTGAAAGTTCTTACGAAATTAGCACACACAGAGACCATGAAAGGAAGGACAGAAAAATGTGATTCTTTATACTGGAGCCTGAAAGTAATGTTAGTTATGCCAGCAGAAGATAAAGGAAATATGATTTGGCCAATAATGATAGATAATATGACGATTGCACACTCAAATTCCACAAGAGGAGAAAATGTGGAAAAGAACATCTTTGCATTTCTTGGTTTTAGTACACCGGTTCTTGAAGAGATCAGAAATGAATTTATTCAGCACTAGAAATCTATTTATTATTATATATATTTATTATCTGTAATTATCTAGGGCAAGAGTTCACAAACGGGGGAGGGGGGGGGGGTCATTCCCAGGGATAGCGGGATGTAAAATTATTTATCTTTAATTTTAAATTATGAATCGAAATCATTTTTAAAAGTGGGGTTGATGATAAATGAGAAGTGGTGATGCGTGATGGTTTCTCGTAAATCAAAAGTGGAGCCGTGATGACGAAAAATTTAGGAACCCCTGATTTAGGGCAATGGTTCTCGAGCTTTTGAGGTCGCAGAGTGGACGACAAAGTGCTCTCTGTGGAACTTCATCAGAAATGGATTCTTTTTTATCCAATCATATGAACTGGGAACAACGAGGAAAAATGAAATCATATCTATACGGTCTGCGCATCTCAGCAAAATATAAATAAAATAATAATAAATACCCCCTCAAGCAGCTGCTTGCCACAGAGGTCTGACAGGAGCCTGTCAGTTATAATACTAAGAAAAAGAAAATCATTTTTAAATCACACTTATTAGTTGAGAAAAATAAAAAGATCTAAAGAGAGCGTACTTGCCAAATTTAATCTGATGCGTGAGCCAAGAGGCGACAAGATTATGAAAATTATTGTGGGGGGAAAAATGCAAAATTGGGAAAAGTCTACTATCTACTAACCTAATTCCCCCCCCCCCCCCGCGAATTGAGAAATGATTGCTATTACTCGATTTCAACGGCGGAATACCTTTTATGCTGGCCCAACGATTAGGCATCTAGCACAGAAAGAGGACTTCTTTAGAAGCCCATCGGAGCACAAAAAACGATGCAAGCACTCCTACTAAGCATATGTTCAACTAAATTTGTTCCAACTAATAGTATGTAACTATAAGTTGGAAATTACACAAGGAGAGTTTTTTTGCTGCAGCTCTTTAAGAATAACTTTTTTCTAATGACCTCTCTGTTCATGATGATTACCTAACATTGGAATGAATAGTTAACAATTTCCTTTCACGAAATGCATATTTATTATTCACAAGGGAATATTCCAATAGAGAGGAGGGTGGGTGGGTGAGTATTATAGCCCTTGGAGACCAATCAGTCGCTCGTCTCATTTCTAATAGCGCACAACCTCGTCTATTCGTTATTGGATTAATGGGAACCTTCCGTGTTTCCCATTGGCTCTGTTTTCTACAGTTTGCCAACATCAGAGAATCCATTGCATTCCTCCTCCTTCCGTTGCTCGGCAACCCTTCTTCCCTCTTGATCCGTCTACGGACGCCACCATCTGCCCTTTATAGAAATCTGTAAGTAGAGTTGAATTCTTAGTCAGTAGACTGACGGAATCCGGATTCGAGTAGTCGTTTGTTCTGTTCCACATGTTGCGATTGTCCTTCAGTAAAGAACTGTTTGCTTTTAAATATATCGACAAACAAACGATGCTTTCACATTAGAACATGAATATTGGCTGTAAGTCGCATCGACCACCTGGGCCAGCGTTGAGATTTATCTCCGCAAAACTCCGCGACTTGACCACTGTCAGAAGGGGACACCGATGGGCTTGGAAATTCCGCCGCTCGTCTGATTGAACGTTAAGCCCTGGCGCCCGTATGCGGGAGAGTTATACCCTGTCCACGTTAAAGAATACGCTGGATGTCCGTAATGGGAGGCTGTCATCTGTCTCCCAACAGTTGTCCAGTATGCTCCCTCCTCCAACCTTCTCTGAGCCGTAGGGGTCCTTGTGACCTGGCCATTTAGCCCATTCTGTGCAAAAAGTGCCGTTCAAAGGTTGGGTTATTTTTCTTCTGAGCGGCACTTTTTTGCACACCATGGGCTAAATGGCCGGTTACAAGGACCCTGAAGGCTCAGAGAAGGTTGGGGGAGGGGACCCACTGGAACAGCAGTTGGGAGACAGATGGTAGCCTCCTGTTAAGGCCATACAGCGTGTTCTTTAACGTGCACAAGGTATGGTTCTCTCGCACTCGGGGCCACTGCCTAACGTCCCATCCGACGGACGGCGGTCTTTCGAAGGCCATCGGTGTCCCCTACTGGCTGTGGGCAGGGCAGGGAATTTTGTGGAGATAAATCTCAACGCTGACCCAGCTGGGACTCGAACCTGGGAACTACAGATGACGAATCTGGTGCGCTACCGATTGAGCCACCACCGCCCCTCCGTTCAGAGGTAAAACAATCCAACTGTAGTAATAGCCAATTATAAGTAATAGTAAATCGAATTAGCTGTTTTTTGTCACCAGAAAACCGAAGGAACTTATTATTTGTAAAAGTAAGTGTAGCATTTTAGCGTTACGTAATGCCATCTCCTTACTTCTCCGTTCACTCATGAAACGCAACGTAACCAGTTAATTAACACCGTCTCTTCATCTCGAGGCATTACGTCGTTTGGGAACGACTCCTTTTAGGGTTAATCGATTTTAATGATGCAAACGAAACAATAAAATAATTTTACTCATATTTGTGAGCTGCTTTCCAAACATGGTCATTAAGATTAAAAATAACTAATATTTTGTACCAATCCCCATTGTTGCTTAAAAAATTAAAATATTTACGCGGAAACCGAAATCGCCTAAATGTAAGAAGTGAACGTTTCAGTCATTATCAGAAGCCAATTTCGCAAAGCAAAAGGCTTTTGAGTTGGGTTGTTTTACCTCTGAGCGGCACTTTTTTGCACACCATGGGCTCATGGACCCCGAAGGCTCAGAGAAGGTTGGGGGAGGGAACCCACTGGAACAGCTGTTGGGAGACAGATGGTAGCCTCCCGTCAAGGCCATCCAGCGTGTTCTTTAACGTGCACAGGGTATGGCTCTCTCGCACACGGGGCCACGGCTTAGCGTCCCATCCGACGGACGGCGGCCTTATCCAAGCCCATCAACTGACCGCGGGCAGGGCGGGGAATTTTGCGGAGATAAATCTCAACGCTGACCCAGCTGGGACTCGAACCTGGGAACTACAGATTACGAGCCTGGCGCGTTACCGACTGAGCCACCCCCGCCCCAAAGCAAAAGGCTAACTGTAACCACGGTAAAGTGTGAAATGTACATTATGTGGCCTTCACTTTTTAAAAGAAACATAAAACTGAAGAAGAAATATCTCGAAACTGTTTTCAGACGTGGAAAATTTTCCTTTAATTGTCAAATACACTGAAAGCACGATTTATTATACACACTGCATCCATCCATAAACCTGCCTTTACTCCACCATAATAATGTGGCAGCTGAAAATCCTTGTGGGCTATAAATAGGGCAGATACCTCCCTGCTGTACAGCGGATTGTTACGATGGGTAAACACGGCGACCTAAGTTAGTTCGATCGTGGGGAAGATGGTGCAAGGAAGATGGGCTGTCCATAGCTGCGACTGCAGAATGTCTGAGATTTCCACGTGCGACCTTTGCACATGTGTACCAGGACTGAATCAAAACTGCCAAAATCTGTTGAGTTGGGTTTTACCTCTGAGCGGCACTTTTTTGCACACCATGGGCTAAATGGCCAGGTCACATGGACCCCGAAGGCTCAGAGAAGGTTGGGGGAGGGGACCCACTGGAACAGCTGTTGGGAGACAGATGGTAGCCTCCCGTCAAGGCCATCCAGCGTGTTCTTTAACGTGCACAGGGTATGTCTCTCCCGCACACGGGGCCATGGCTTAACGTCCCATCCGATGGACGGCGGCCTTTCCAAGCCCATCGGTGTCCCCTACTGACCGTGGGCAGGGCGGAAAATTTTGCGGAGATAAATCTCAACGCTGACCCAGCTGGGACTCGAACCTGGGAACTACAGATTACGAGCCTGGCGCGCTACCGACTGAGCCACCCCCGCTCCTCCAAAATCTGTAGCCAATGGGAAAAATGTGTGCGCTACCAGACCGTTGATGCTCAAGGTGAGCACCATCTGTTCCGTATTGTAACTTCGGAAAAGAGGACCACAGTGCAGATGATAACGTCTGCATTCAATGACAGGGAAGTTACGAAGATAGATTCGTAGACCATTCAATGTATGATGGTGTGACTGGGCTAATGGCAGCAGATGCCCACGTCTTCTTAACAGAACATCACGGGACTAATGAGGGTGCAGTGGGGGAAGGAACATCGCCAATGGATGGGTTGTTTTACCTCTGAATGGCACTTTTTTTGCATAGAATGAACTAAATGGCTTGGTGATAAAGATCCCAAAGCTTCAGAGAACTCTGTTGGGAGAGAGATGGTAGCCTCCTGTCAAGGCTATCCAATGTGTTACACACGTATGGCTTTCCAACACACGGTGCCACGGCTTAACACCCCATCTGGGGGATGGCAGCCTTTCCAAGTCCTTCAGTTCCAATGGATGTAGAAGACGAAATGAGTACCTCGGTCCAACAAATCGAGGTTCCAACTACAACACACCGATGGGAAGTTGTGTGTCATAGAATAACATGAAAACCCGGCAGTACCTCCCATCAAGGCCATCCAGCGTGTTTTTTAACCTGCAAGAGGTATGGCTCTCCCGCATATGAGGCCAAGACTTTATGCATTATCTGATGGATGGCGGCCTTTCCAAGCTCATCGGTGTCCCCTACTGACCGAGGGCAGGGGGCGGGGGGGGGGGAGAAAATTCTCAACGCTGATCCAGGTGGAAACTGCAAATAACGAGCCTGGCGCGCTACAGACTCTCCCCTGCTGATTGTGAGGGCGAAAGGAGGATCCACATGTAATTAGGTGGGTGGATAAAAAAATTTTTCTTTTCAATATAATATAACCATGTCATTTAGAATAGGAAAAGCAATGGGCATGTTTTATACCAGATGGCGCAGAGTCATGTCCCATGTGAAAACAACCTCCTTTTAGAGTCTATGAGAGCTATAGAATTAAACTTTATTTACTGAACTCATATGTAGTATACATTGTAACATGTATGCTATATATGAGATCATATGAGATCATATGAATAATATTAGATCAATGAAACAATTTCAGCAGCTGCAGTTCGCGATTATTAATAATAGGTTCAAAATTGTTTTTTAAAGATAACGTTAGAATGAATGAGATCTTAACCCTTTTAAACGGTGGGGAAGAAAGCGTCTTGAGGAACGCTCTTCAATCGACGTTTGTACAATTGCTTTCCATATTTCAAGTTAAGCCTCACAGCTGTGAGAAGTTGCATTTTATCGCGTGGCAGCACTAATTATACAACTGCCGAAAATAGGAAAAATGTTTGGCTCGTTATTCGTAATCAGGTGCTGCAGCTGCCGGAACTGATTGATTTATGATATTAGAATTTATGATTTATGATATTAAAACTTGTCACAAAGAATGTGGAACATCAGTTCGAGTGTAATGCTCAGTTGCTTTAGTCAGATATGAATATGGCACGGTATGAAATGAGACTTTGACTTCGTGCGTTTTTTTATATTTCTAATGAGAGGAGATGTTATAAATATTTATTAAGGACAGCAGCAATCATAAAGTAAAAGGGAAAATTTAACTGCAAAATATTGTAGCGAAATTTATAACTGCAGCTATCAAAGAATTACCGCGGTCCGGCATGCGGTCGCATTATTTATTACAAGATTTTAATCAATAGAATATATACATAATAATGAATAACCCTCAAGCAGACGCTTGTTAAGGAGTTCTGACAAGAGCCTCTCAAGTTGAAGATGGCGAGATCTCAACAGGAGGACAACACCAGAAAGAAAACATCCTTGCCTTTTCACAGACTCGAACCCGCAGTAGTCAAGAGCACTAACCACTCTGCGACGGGAAATTAGATTTTAGAAATACTAATATTATGGTTTATCATATTTACGTTACGGAAAGTAGACATTATGACTCTTTATTAAAGCTGGGATACCTCAAGGTTATGTTTTGGAACCATCACTTTTTTTTCATTTACGTTAAAGACTTATGCTTAATCAAATTAAATGGAAAGTCATTAATTTTGCAAATGGGATAATGTACTCAACAGGGGAACTTAAATGCTTTGGAAAAGAGATCTGAAACTAGAGTTGATTAAGTTGGAAAAGTGATTTAATTTTAATAAGATTAAGATCAGTTAAATTTCGAAGAAGCAAAAGTTTGTTTTGTTCGAGTTGAAAGCGATTTCGAACTATTTTATCTGATGCTATTTGTTGTGCAATTATATTTTACAGTGCAATTGTGATTTAATGGAAATGATTTACGATTATAAGTATTTAGAAGTATTTATTGCTCATCAGCCATCCCGTGGCCGAGTGGTTAGCGCGCTTGGCTACTGATCTGCGTTCGAGCCCCGGGTAAGGCATGGATGTATGTGTTTTTCTGCTGAGGTCCTGCCATCCTCTCAGACCTTCTACTATGGCATATAAACTGACAGGCTCCTGTCAGACCTCTGTGGAAAGCAGCTGCTTGAGCGGGTATTTATTTTAGCCGTCCCATGGCCGAGTGGTTATCGCGCCAGGCTACTGATCTAAGGGACCTGAGTTCGAGCCTCCGGATTTAGACGTGGATGTGTGTGTCGTTTTTCTGCTGAGGTCCTGCCATCCTCACAGACCTTCTACTATGGCATATAAACTGACAGCCTCCTGTCAGACCTCTGTGGCAAGCAGCTGCTTGAGGGGGTATTTATTTTTATTTATTCACAAATGCTATTTAAATTTAATCAAAATTATAAGAATAATTCATTATGCGTCTATTAAATATTTTGTGTGTGGAAAATGATTGTAATATCAAAGCATTTTTTGAGATGTTGGTATTTGTTTTGGAATAAACGAAAATGTTAGAACAACTTCAAGAGAACTATTACCGTCTATACTTATTTTGTCTTTTGCTTTAAATTCGCTTCTCTTAATTAATTACCTTGTTTTAAATAAGTTTTAAGAAAATTGATGAACACTAAATGTCGCAAAGATTTATGGGAACTGATAATTTCGTACTCTTGCACCCAAAGGAAATTTTTTAATGTTATTTTTTTGTTATTTTCAAAATAATGAATATTTAAGCGCTTAGTGTATTCGCTAGATGGCAGCACTAGTATCTCTCTTACGCTGAACTAAAGTTTGTGAACGTAATAAAAAAAAGTTCGAATGCTAATAAACCAGCTTTTTATTGGTCATTAGTACGGTTATTTATTACACAACAAATTGGGTTATCTGTTGCACGCATTGGGATCAATGTACATGGAAATTAAAAAAATTGTGTAAAGTATTGTTTACAATTAGTTATTTCATTTTTCAAGTTCGCATAACAGTCTTATTTGTTACTCTTCTGTGCATTTTTCGGGTAAGACGTGGAGTTTTGTTCGCCATTTCAATAAGGTTTGCTTAGAAATTCTCATTTCATCATTAATTAAATTAAAAGTTCAGATGGGACAAAAAGTCCTGCTTATAAAAAGTGGAAAGTGCGTGTTCGTTTGGCTTCTTAGAATTCAAACTTTGTTAATAGGAGATATAATCATAATTTCCTCGCACGCGACAATTAATTGTAAAATTTCAATACGATTCTTTTTTTTTTCTCCAGAATATTCTTTAGAATCAGAATATCGTCTCTTTAGATCATTTTCAAAATGTGAGTTATTGTTTTAGCTTCGTTGTCTTCTGCCTGTTTCTTCTTCTGTAGATATTTAACATTTTTTTTAAAAAGATTAATGAAAAAAATAAAAAAAAAATGAAAGATAAATGAAATATTTCTTTTTAGATTGGAATAGTTACTAACATAGTACGAGTTCGTTATACACTATTCTATTAAAAATATTAGAGCATTTCCAATCAAAATTTGGGGCGGGGGTGGCTCAGTCGGTAGCGCGCCAGGCTCGTAATCTGCAGCCCCAGGTTCGAATCCCAGCTGGGTCAGCGTTGAGATTTATCTGCGCAAAAATTCCCCGCCCTACCCACGGTCAGTAGGGGACACCGAGGGGATTGGAAAGGCCGCCGTCCGTCGGATGGAACGTTAAGCCGTGGCCCCGTGTGCGGGAGAGCCATACCCTGTGCACGTTAAAGAACACGCTGGATGGCCTTGACGGGAGGCTACCATCTGTCTCCCAACAGCTGTTCCAGTGGGTCCCCTCCCCCAACCTTCTCTGAGCCTTCGGGGTCCATGTGACCTGGCCATTTAGCCCATGGTGTGCAAAAAAGTGCCGCTCAGAGGTAAAACAACCCAATCCAATCAAAATTTAAATCTCAATTTTCAACATAGTCGTTCAGTATTTATTCTATTTGTCTAGTCTTTGCTGACTTCCAAGAATGTCTCGAGTACAATAAAAATCTTTCTGAAAAGTCTTCTCTCATGAAAGCGTTCTGTCAGTGGCAAAGTCAATCGTCATAATGCTAGAATTTAGGACACTGAAAATCCTATTCCAATTTCGGAACATGTGAAAGACAGTCCTAAAGTGATCGTGTGTGGTGTGAACTGGAATATAAGGCGGATGTAAGTAAAGTAACCCATAGTATCTGTAGTGACCGGGGGTTCGGATCCTGTCCGACTGGGCCAGATGTAGTGACCCGGGGTTCGTATGCTGTCCGACTGTGACAGATGTGATGACCCAGTCCACACAGGAGAGAGGGATGATGATGAAATTACTTAATTCACTTCGGTGAAACTTCAGGTTCCCGGGTTTTTATGCCCGTGCAACTGTATGCCTCAACTTTGCTGCGTTGAATGGAGAATAACAATGATCCATCAATTACTGCACGAGAGTTATATGGGGACGACACAATTTATTAACAATATGTACAGCTACGTGCTGGGAATGAACTCCACTCCGTGGGCCTTTGCTGCTTCACACTGTGGTTCTTTCTGAATCCACAAAACTACTATCAAATTCACCGCTTAACTCCGTGAGGCTTTGCTACTGCAAATATTCCTAAAATGAGGTGGAGAATTGAACACTCTGCAATTTCTCACTTTACAGACCTCAAAACTTAGCGAAAGGATAACCAACCTTTGCCTACACTGTGGCTCCTCGTGAACCACAAGAATAAAAGACAAGATTTTCCAAGAATCTGGATTCCCTCTTGGAATCGCACCCTGACTTCAAGGGTTAATTTGAGAAAGACGGCGTCCTTTTGACGCGTGTCAATGCGACCTCATCTCTTGACAGCTAACGCATAGACTGATACTTCCAACTCCTTCCCCTAGCCTCATATGCGGACTTCACGCCGCAGGCTAGTTAGTCATATACGGCACAAACAACTTCTGGCATTGATTCTTTCCACAAGCAGCAAGCTTCAGACCCGAAAACAACAACAGTGAGTCATCCCAGCACAAACATTTCAAAGAGCATATAAAAAATATATACAATATAATACAACAAAAATATACAACAAATAAATAAAATATAAAATTCGAGGGACATGACAGTATCTATATGGACATTTTGAATCTTTTTCTAGTATGTAAAAGATTTTCACATGCCCTCTCAAAATACCTCGCCATAAACGCTCGTAATCTGCAGTTCCCAGGTTCGAGTCCCAGCTGGATCAGCGTTGAGATTTATCTCCACAAAATTCCCCGCTCTGCCCACGGTCAGTAGGTGACACCGATGGGCTTGGAAAGACCGCCGTCCGTCGGATGGGACATTAAGCCGTGGTTCTATGTGCGGGAGATCCATACCCTGTGCACGTTAAAGAACACGCTGGATGACTTTGACGAGAGGCTGCAATCTGTCTCCTAACAGTTGTTCCAGTGGGTCCCTCCTCCCGCAACCTCTCTGAGCTCTCGGGGTCCTTTCGACGACCTGGCCATTTAGCCGATGGTGTGCAAAAAAGTACCGCTCAGAGGTAAAACAACCCAACTGAATTCCTTCTGGTCGCGTCACCTCATACGTCACAAGTGCGAAAGCGAGAATGTTCCCAAGGCGCATCCATCGCGAACGGATCAAGCATCACTTTGCATAACTAACTTGACATCCTTTACTCTCCAATACGTTGACTAGGGAGCCTTTTATCAACTTCTTTAACTAACGTAAACCACTGTCAACTTCGACAATAGTGGTGATAAATCAAAATCGATGCTTAAACAGATCTGCACGAAATCATTTTCCATTAATAAGTGATCATTATTTTAAGAGAATCGTAAAAATATTATCTTGTACCGTTGGAGAGATGATCGCATTGCTTGTGGTGACTGTTTTTAAGATGGCGTTTGGTTTGGTAAGTTGAAATACATTATTTTAATTGAATTGCGTTAATAGACAGAAAGAAGCTGTAAATCCAAACAGGAATTCTTTATGTAACGGAAAGGACTCGCATTTGAGCGGAACTTTTCAGCGATATCCATTGGACCTCTTTTGGAAAGCACCGCTCTGACGATAAGATTTACGATTTATTGCAATAAACAACTGTTGCCAAAATGTTTCAAATCAATTTGATGATCTCTCCTCCGCATATAGAAGCAGGCGGGAGCTATAAACAGCCCTTATTTTAAATGGGGTCATATAGAGTTTGCATAGATTCCGTGGAACGAATATGTTTAATGAAGTCAGTTTTCTTTTGATAAGTGCGGCATGAGATTAACAGACGAATAGCTGCCGGGACTTTTAAGAATCTATGGAGAGTGTGGAGAAATAGGCGTATACACCTAAAGACTAAAATTAGACTGTATAATAATTTGGTTCTTTCTAGGGTTAGTTATGGTAGTGAAACTTGGACGCTGTGTAAGCAAGATAACAGGAAACTAGATGCTTTTGATTCCAGATGCTTACGCAGTATCTTGGGTATTAGGTGGTTCAACTTTGTAACTAATGATGAGGTTAGGCAAAGGAGTCTGCAACCTCCTTTAAGCAGCATATTGTGCAGAGAGACTCCGCTGGTTTGGCCATGTTGTCCGTATGGATAATTATAGATTGGCGAATAGGGTTATGAACAGTGTGCCTAGAGGCCTCAGAAGGAGGGGGAGACCTAGGATGCGGTGGGCAGAGAATGTCAAACAGGACCTTGTTAGAATTGGTGTGCAGTGGCCGGATGCAGCAGATGTAGCTCAGGACAGATATGCTTGGAGAATTAAATTGCACGGTCTGGTTGGACCTCCGTAACCCATGGCTGCTTGAGGATGATGATGATGAAGCTATCAAAGAGAGTTTGCTTTCACTGTGTGTTTCACTCCTGAGCTTCACTTTTTGAGGTTCGAATTGGCGTACCGCGCCAAGCTCGTAATCATCTGTTCCCAGGGTCGAGTCCCACCTATGACGTATCTCCGCTAAAACCCAATCTTCCCTCGGTGAGGAAGGGTAGGGGTGGCTCAGTCGGTAGCGCGCCAGGCTCGTCATCTGTAGTTCCCAGATTCGAGTCCCAGCTGGGTCAGCGTTGAGATTTATCTCCGCAAAATTCCCCGCCCTGCCCACGGTCAGTAGGGGACACCGATGGGCTTGGAAAGGCCGCCGTCCGTCGGATGGGACGTTAAGCCTTGGCCCCATGTGCGGGAGAGTCATACCCTGTGCACGTTAAAGAACACGCTGGATGGCTTTGACGGGAGGCTACCATCTGTCTCCCAACAGCTGTTCCAGTGGGTCCCCTCCCCCAACCTTCTCTGAGCCTTCGGGGTCCATGTGACCTGGCCATTTAGCCCATGGTGTGCAAAAAAGTGCCACTCAGAGATGAAACAACCCATCACAACCCAATCTTCCCTCGGTGAGGAAGAAGACTTCGTAGGCGCTTGGAAACACCTCCGTCGTATGGGACATTATTAAGCTTGGCAGCGTGTGAAGGAGGGAGAGTACTGGATGGCTTTGAGTGGAATCATCTGTGTCCTAACAGCTGTCTAAGGATCACCTTCCCAAACAAATTCTGAGTCCTTGGATACTTGTGACCTGTCCGCTTACTCCACTGTGAAAAAAAAAGAGTCTCTCAGATATAAAACAACCTGACCTAGTCTATGCACCAAAGTTCAGCTCAGAGACAACAGATCCCAACTAAACTTGTGCTGGAGAAATGATCATTCTGTTGCAATTTATACAAAAAAATAAGTAAATAATAAATACCCCCTCAAGCAGCTGCTTGCCACAGAGGTCTGACAGGAGCCTGTCAGTTGATATGCGTATAATATATATTTATATAAGTAAATATATAAGTGCTATATTTTATTAAGTAATTATGTAACAGAAGTAATTGTGTGTTCGAAATGTGAGAAAACTTCCAAAGTTTCCTTCTGTGTTCAACGGACTTCAATGTTGATGTCATTGGTGGCGTGATGTTCACTTCCTTCAGCATCCGGCTCCGCATGTCTGCTGCAGCACTTGCAACCGCCGCCATGATTATTTCCTTTAAAGGCTCTAAATTAGGATTTTTCCTCAGAATAAACGATGTTTTCAATGCACCCCTCTGAAACAGAAGTCCAGTTATGTGAAATCAAGACTTATCAGAAACAATATGATCGGTCCACGTGATACTAACTCCACGTCGTCATAATAAGGAAACGTTCAGAGTTTCTTGACATTTTGGTCACACAATTACTTTTATTACTTAATTATTTAATAAAATATAACACCGTAAAATATAGGTATTTTATAATGATCCTGTCCCAGGTTCGAGTCCCAGCTGGGTCAGCGTTGAGATTTATCTCCGCAAAATTCCCCGCCCTGCTCAAGGTCAGTAGAGGACACCGATGGGCTTGGAAAGGCCGCCGTCCGTCGGATGGGACGTTAAGCCGTGGCCCCATGTGCGGGAGAGTCATTCCCCTGTGGACGTTAAAGAACACGCTGGATGGCCTTGACAGGAGGCTACCATCTGCCTCCCAACAGCTGTTCCAGTGGGTCTCCTCCCCCAACCTTCTCTGAACCTTCGGGGTCCATGTGACCTGGCCATTCAGCCCATGGTGTGCAAAAAAGTGCCGCTCAGAGGTAAAACAACCGAACCCAGAAAGACCAGACAACCCCCTGCTGGTATAGATTGGTTAGCATTATAGATAGCTCTAGCAACTGCATAGATGTGGTGACTAACAGCGGATCAATTCAACTCTCTACGAAGAAGAAATCTTCCTGAGGAATCAAATCTTGTTGCAATCTGAACCAGTTCTTCTGATGAGGTTTGAGATTGCGCGTCGCTTAGATTCGGCGTAGCGTCTGTCGGCAGTTAAGTGGAATACAGCGACGCTGTCAGCATCCGCAAAGAAAATTTTGATGATGGTGATGATAAAATGATGATGGCAATAATTACGTTGATGATGAGAAATACTGTGACCGTTCATCATTGAAAAATGACTGTGACTTCTGATAAGTAATATGTAGTTGTACTGAATATAAGTAATAAGTCTCCTGGGGATTAAATTGATTGGATCCTTATATTTATGTTGGACTGTCTCTCTCCTTGCCTATGATTTGTTCAAGGTTAATAATGATTTCAACCACTCAGCAGCAGAAAGGAGCCCAGTTGCTGAAATCGGGATTTCAGATCCCAACACATGAACTGCGCACGAGGAAGAGACGGATGGGCACGTTCCTCATCTCTCGAGGAAGACGGAACGTGGATCTCATTCTGAGTATTTGAAATGATTGGAGTTTTCTAAGTGGTCTAAAGTGATGAGCTTTAATTAAAATAAATCATTTTTTGTCTCCTACGGGATAGTCAAGGAATGGATAGAAAAAGAGAAAGAAGAATTTACCCATTGGAGGAGTTGGGTTGGGTTGTTTTACCTCTGAGCGGCACTTTTTTGCACACCATGGGCTAAATGGCCAGGTCACAAAAGGACCCCGAAGGCTCAGAGAAGGTTGGGGGAGGGGACCCACTGCAACAGCTGTTGTGAGACAAATGATAGTCTCCCGTCAAGGCCATCCAGCGTGTTCTTTAACGTGCACAGGGTATGACACTCCCGCACACGGGGCCACGGCTTAACGTCCCATCCGACGGACGGCGGTCTTTCCAAGCCCATCGGTGTCCCCTACTGACCGTGGGTAGGGCGGGGAATTTTGCGGAGATAAATCTCAACGCTGACCCAGCTGGGACTCGAACCTGGGAACTACAGATTACGAGCCTGACGCGCTACCGACTGAGCCACCCCCCCATTGGAGGAGAGGTGGGTATTTTGGTATGGCAAAATATTTAGTAGAGTTAGATCTCAGAAACGATTTTTTAAATTAATTTATTATATAATTTAAATTTTATCAGCACTGAAAACTACTTATTTCTTTTTTTTTCTATCGTTCTTTATTTTGGTTCCTCCCAGAAATTTAATATCCTGTTTGCTTCTGGGTTGCCAGCTCTAAGTGAACAGAGGCATGGGATACCTTATATCAGCTGGTGGATAATCCTAATCAGAGGCCATCGCAGGTACCTGAACCTTACTTAGCTAGTTGGGCATCGTCAAGCCTAAACTGGAGTAATGCGTCTCAGGCAGGCCATGTGGCTCTTGAAAAAGTCCACTTGAAAAGGTGGTGCCTGAAGTTCCTACCAGCATCGGTGACTTCAGCCTTTAGCGGAGGAGGAACGGGTCTTTGCCCCATGCCTGCGATCAGGGGGCTGTTTGATATTGTTGGCTCTACCAATCTCAATAAACCTAATTTCTTTAAAAATCCTACTAATCATTTTCTCTCTGCAGGAACGTGGAACGTGAGGACATTACATAGAGATTATTCTCTTGATGTCCTCATGCAGGAATTCCAGCGCTATAACCTAGATATTCTAGGCTTGCAAGAGACCAGATGGACAGGTAAAGGTGAGATACTTAAAAATAACTTTAAATTTCTCTTTACAGGGAGGGAGGATGGAAAGCATCACCAAGGCGTGGGTCTGCTGCTCAGCAGACATGCTAGTGATGCTCTTCTAGGATATGAGTGCATTAATGAAAGGTTTCTTACAGCAAAATTTCAGACAAGCATTAAAAACTTGAATGTTATCTGCTGTTATGCCCCCACTGAGGATGCTGATGAGGATGAGAAGGATAGGTTTTACGGACAACTTCAGGATATTTTGAATTCTGTCAAGAAAGGAGATATTACCCTTGTTCTTGGTGACTTCAATGCCAAAGTTGGTACTGACTCTGATCTTTGGGGAGGAGTGATAGGCCCTTTTGGTATTGGTAGCTGCAATGGCAATGGGCAACGTCTTCTACAGGTAAGTAAACTCAATGGTTTCAGAATAACTAACACATATTACAAACACCGCGACATACATAAATACACATGGGTTTCACCTGATGGGCTGCATAGGAATATGATTGATTATATATTAATTAACAGCAAATGGGCTAGTTCTGTTAGAAATACCAGGGCATATAGGGGAGCTGAAATTGGATCTGACCATTACCTTGTTAAAAGTGTCTTGCAACTTAAACTTAAAAAGTGTTGTGCTAGAGTTAAAAAATTTACCTTTAATACTGAAGCTCTGAATGACCCAGTTATAGCTAAAGCTTACTATGATAGGTTACTTAGTCATTATGACGGTCATGGTTTGCTTAATACTGAAGTTGAGGAAGAATGGGGCCATTTTAAACAGGCTTTTTTGGAAACTAACAGTACTCTTTTAGGAAAAAAGGAGCAGAGGAGGCAGAATTATTTAAGTGATAAGGCAATTGAGCTTATTTCAGAAAGAAGGAACTGCAGGAATGTCCTTAATCAGTTCCCCTACTAGTCCTAATAGAAAGCATTACAGAGAGCTTAATAAACGTGTAAAGGATCAGTTAGCTACTGATAAGAATCTTTGGCTTGATGGTTTGGCTGACAAAGCTGAGGAAGCAGTTAGGCAGCACAACAGCAGAGAGCTGTACCAGATAGTTAATGTTTTATGTGGTAGAAAACGGACAGGCATACAGGGATTGAAGGATAAACAAGGTAAGGTTATACAAGGTGAGTATTCTGTCATGGCTAGGTGGGCTGAGCATTTCAGTGATGTTCTAAACAATGTAGTTAGTTCTACTCCCATTGTTTGTAATGATGATAGATGCATTGGCTGCTTTAATGTTGGCCCTATAACACAATCTGAAGTTATTTTGGCTATCTCTAAACTTAAACTTCATAAATCCCCAGGGGTAGATGAAATTACTACAGAAATGCTCAGAGCTGGGAATGTTTCGGTTACCACTTGGATGACTGAAATTTTGAATAACTTTAATGATAAAGGCATGGTTCCTACAGATTTTACCAGAGCTATTATTATCCCTATTTTCAAAAAAGGTGATCGCAGTTCTTGTGATAACTATAGGGGTATCAGCCTACTCTCTGTTCCAGGTAAAGTTCTTTCCATGATTGTGCTTAATAGAATTAAGAATCTGGTTGACAGGCAATTGCGTGATGAGCAATGTTAATTCAGAAGTGGTAGGGGATGTGTAGATCAGATATTTTCACTTAGGCAGATTCTTGAGAAATGTTTAGAGTTTCAGAAACCTTTGGTTGCTAGCTTTGTTGATTTCAAAAAGGCTTTCGACTCTGTTGATCGTCATAATTTGTGGTTGATTGTGAGATCATATGGTATACCAGACAAGTTAGTTAACATAATGAAAGCTCTCTATAATAACACCGAGTCATGTGTGAGAGTTGGTAAGTCTTGTAGCAATTGGTTTAGCATTACGTCTGGTGTTCGACAAGGGTGCATTTTGTCTCCTTTTCTCTTTAGTTTGGATGTTGATTATGTTATGCGAAATTCACTTCGAGGGAAAGATTTTGGCCTTAAATGGGCTGGAGATACGAAAATTTCTGATTTAGATTATGCTGATGATTTAGCCCTTTTGGCAAATGATGTTGATGAGATGAACTCTTTCATTCGAGCTGTTGATGAGACTGGTAGTAGAGTAGGTTTGGTTATAAACAGAGAGAAAACTAAAGTGATGAAAATTGGTCAGGCAGGTTGTGATTCAGTTAATCTGAATGGTTGCAGTCTTGAGCAGGTGTCACAGTTTAATTATCTTGGGAGTTATGTAACTGATACTGGTGATGTGCGGCATGAGATTAACAGACGAATAGGTATTGCTGCCAGGACTTTTAAGAATCTATGGAGATTGTGGAGAAATAGGCGTATACACCTAAAGGCTAAAATTAGACTGTATAATAGTTTGGTTCTTTCTAGGGTTAGTTATGGTAGTGAAACTTGGACGCTGTGTAAACAAGATAACAGGAAATTAGATGCTTTTGATTCTAGATGCTTACACAGTATCTTGGGTATTAGGTGGTTTAACTTTGTAACTAATGATGAGGTTAGGCAAAGGAGTCTGCAACCTCCTTTAAGCAGCATATTGTGCAGAGAGAGACTCCGCTGGTTTGGCCATGTTGCCCGTATGGATAATTATAGATTGGCGAATAGGGTTATGAACAGTGTGCCTAGAGGCCTCAGAAGGAGGGGGAGACCTAGGATGCGGTGGGCAGACAATGTCAAACAGGACCTTGTTAGAATTGGTGTGCAGTGGCTGGATGCAGCAGATGTAGCTTGTGTACAGTACAGATATGCTTGGAGAATTAAACCGCGTGGTCTGGTTGGACCTCCGTAGCCCATGGCTGCTTGAGGATGATGATGATGATGATGACTGGTGGCAGGCAGGCGGATTCATTTATAGATGAATGATAAGTGAATCGTTGGAAGGAAGTGGTAAAATAGGAATTGTTCGTAAGAAATCTATTGAGTATCATATGATAGTTTTGGTCTTGGATATTTAAGGACAACGTCTGTCCTGTTGATGTGTTGACTAGAACATGAAACCCGATGAGGATGTTCGAAATAACGAGTCTGGAAAAAAGGAATGTTTATGCGATCATCCTATAAAGGTCTCAAAACCCTTAATACATGCGGAAATGAGCATGGTCTGAATGTTTGGACATGCGCAGTATCGTATATATTAATCCGATATGATGAATGAAATCGAAATCGGTTTTTAGCCGTGAACGAAACACTATGTGGGACGATGGCGATTAGCAAAGTCTCGATTACAGAAAGGATTTTGCGATTCGGACACTCAGATGTATAAATTGAGGTTGAGCAGTCGAGGGAGAGAAAAAAAAAAAAATCCTTTTTGCGATTTAAATTCATTTGATGCAAGAAAAGGAGAAATATCAATCTTAACTGATAAGACTTTGCTTAACCTATCATCACACAGATAAGCGGTTTCAGCTGTTTGGCATTAGCAATGTTTGCAAATTTTTGGCTTCTTAAAATTATATTACGAAAAACTGACCTCATTGGAAACTGGAGCGTTGTGCAGCGCGTGGTAAGGTCGCTCCCACTTTTGTATTTTTTTAAGATTCCAGAAAGTTTGGAAATATGAATGAGTAAAACCGCTCATATCCTTTTTTTTTTATGTGGCCATAGCATTACAGTGCTAACAAAATGACAAAGTTCTATGCTAAATTGTTATACGAGGGGGGGGGGGGGGCTAGAAAGATTTCTGCTTATCATCCCTGAATTAGACCAAACAATCGATGATTAACTTTACCCCCCCCCCCCAAAAAAAAAAAAAAAATTATTAGTTAATTGATGAATTACAAATTCCTTCCGTCCCTGGAATTCGGTGTTAGATCTTTTTTTAATTGACTGCATAGCTTGAGAAGATCTTTACTACTAGAATAGTAATGGAAGCACTACTGTATAAAAATTCGGTCACGATGCAGGTGACTGGAAAATTAAGTCTAGAATTATCATCATCATCATCATCATCATAAGGATATTCATATACGTGCGAATACCAACAGAGGATGCGTGTCTTTCTTCTGCTTGCTGATGGCGGCCGAGGTGGCTCAGTCGGTAGCGCGCCAGGTTCGTAATCTGCAGTTCCCAGGTTCGAGTTCCAGCTGGTTAGCGTTGAGATTTATCGCTGCAAAACTCCTCGCCCTGCCCACCACGGTCAGTAGGGACACCGATGAGCTTGGAAAGGTCGCCGTCCGTCGGATGGGACGTTAAGCCTTGTCGCCTTCCTACTTAAAGAACATACTGAACGGTCTTGACCGGAGGTTACCGTCTGCTTCACAAGAGTTGTCTAGTGGGTCCCCTCCCCCAACTTTCTCTGTGGTCCTTGTGACCTGACCATTTAGCCCATTGTGTGCAAAAGGTGCTGCTCAGAAAAGTGCTACTTGCTGACACTATCGCATAGCTTATGGTTATAATAATAAATAAATACCCCCTCAAGCAGCTGCTTGCCACAGAGGTCTGACAGGAGCCTGTCAGTTTATATGCCACAGTAGAAGATCTGAGAGGATGGCAGGACCTCAGCAGAAAAACGACACACACATCCATGTCTAATCCGGGGCTCGAACCCAGGTCCCTTAGATCAGTAGCCAAGCGTGCTAACCACTCGGCCACGGGACGGCTACTTATGGTTAACGATGGCAAACGATGGCATAATTATTATGCAAGTTGTTAAGTTTTAACTCTGTTTTAACAGATTTAGCCGTCCCATGTCCGAGTGGTTAGCGCGCTTGGCTACTGATCTAAGGGACCTGGGTTCGAGCCCCGGGTAAGGCATGGATGTGTGTGTCGTTTTTCTGCTGAGGTCCTGCCATCCTCTCAGATCTTCTACTATGGCACATAAACTGACAGGCTCCTGTCAGACCTCTGTGGCAAGCAGCTGCTTGAGGGGGTATTTATTTTATTTATTATTTAACAGATTTTGGCTCCCTGTGGTTCCAGATTTTCGTGTCTTGTGAAATCTTTTCGCAGACTTGCCGAAAATGAAAAAATTTTGCAGGAAAATCCATTCGTATGAAAAACACCCAAAATAACTTTTAAATATGCCATGTTTTAAATGAAAACGATTGTGTTACTTTTTAATAAAATAATTTCATCAAAAGCCAATCTTTTGATTGAATTTTCAGAAGTTCCCGGATTTTTTTCTTTAAATCTGGTCACCCCTACCTATATAATAAGACTGACATTTTTTCTGTTTTAAGCGTCAATTCGATCGAATCAACGCAACCACAGTTAGTTTTTTTTTTTTCTTTTCTAATTGCAGATCTCGGATCCGAATTGGAGACACCTTTTGCAATGAAGAAAATTTTTAGCTTTCAGGAAAATTCAGTCAACATCGGCCAATTATTTATGCATTGTTAAAACAATCAGATCTGGCGATTATCACATTCCCTTCACTCCCCATAAGAGAATCGCCCCCCCCCCACTCCACCCCTTTCCCTTCCTCCCCCAACGTTTTTCTCTCTCTCTCTTCTGCCTGGGTGTGTATTTCCAAATCAGAGTTACCTTAAACAGACCATCGACCTTCACGCTGTGTCCTTTCCAGCTCGCATAAGGGCGCGGGGAATGAGATTGGGGAGAGGAATGGAAGTTGGGGGGGGGGGGTGAAGACAGAGTGAGGCGTGGAGGGGGAAGGAAGGGTCAATAAATGTCTTCCCGCCCGACTTACTTCTTGTCTCTCTGGGCTCGAAGAAAGAGCCCACGACGAGTGCTGCGCTGGGTTACGGCGTTTCCAATCAGGTGGCCGAACTGATTGGTACGACCAGTCCACGCGAATGACACAGACAGCATGCCGCACGCGAAACGAGCGCCCTCTGTACTCTCTCTATCTTTCGATGGAGAAGAGTGGCTACCCCCTTCTGTCCACCCCCCCTCCCTCAACTCGCTTTTTCCCCTTCCCTCAAGCCTTTGCTGGCAAAAATCAATGCGGCTCCCAATGGTCGGACGCAGAGCATGGGGGAAGATTTCAATTATCTTTGAAACGCAAGGGTGGCTTTTGCAAATGACGTGGCACTGGCTGGGCCTCCACTTCGGGGCCTCTAAAGCCTTCTAGCTCTTTCTCTCTCTCTTTCTTCTCTTCGTTCGTTCTGTTCATTCCCCCCCCCCCCCACCTTTCTCCTTTCCCTCTTTCGCATCCCTGATTCTTCCTCAGTGCGCCTGCGTGCCGCCCGCTAACGAATGTTCAAGTTTCTGGAAGGGAAAGGTCAGCCAGGTGTGGGGGAAGAATTTAAATCACGCGCACACAATGTTATGCCGAGTGGAGGGAGACGCGCGCGCGCACTAACAAATAACACCGTTGCGCACACGACCGGCCTCGAAGGAAAAAGAGTCGAAGGGATATCCGAAATGTTGTCTGTGTTTAATTTTATAGAAATAGAGATAAAAGAAAACGCGATATGGTAAATGCTTACCAATATCTTTTATGGTAGGTGTTTCAGTTCTGTCGTTTTGCCTTTTTTTTTATTTCGCGGACTTTGAAAAAATGGGAACAGTGGAATGACATCATCCGAGAGAGTGGAAAGAGTTTTCGTCTTTCTCAGAAAATGTAACTTTCAAGTGGGAAAAATAAAGAAATAAGTAAAGAAATAGGTAACTTTTTTATGGTTTTACAGTTGAACAATCTCTTTTTCTTATGCGAACATCTGAGTTTGCTTAAAAAATATTGCTAATGAGTTTTATGGGTCAAACATTGTGCTTTGAAATATCAGCATCTTAATGCTCTGCATGTGGAGAAAATTTCAAAATGAATGCATGTATGCGAAAAGTGGTAAAGGTACGACGCCAAGAAAGTGGTAAAGGTACGACACCATCTCAAGGAAAAGGTACGACGCCAAGAAAGTGGTAAAGGTACGACGCCATCTCAAGGAAAAGGTACGACGCCAAGAAAGTGGTAAAGGTACGACGCCATCTTCAAGGAAAAGGTACGACGCCAAGAAAGTGGTAAAGGTACGACGCCAAGAAAGTGGTAAAGGTACGACGCCATCTCAAGGAAAAGGTACGACGCCAAGAAAGTGGTAAAGGTACGACGCCATCTCAAGGAAAAGGTACGACGCCAAGAAAGTGGTAAAGGTACGACGCCATCTCAAGGAAAAGGTACGACGCCAAGAAAGTGGTAAAGGTACGACGCCATCTCAAGGAAAAGGTACGACGCCAAGAAAGTGGTAAAGGTACGACGCCATCTCAAGGAAAAGGTACGACGCCAAGAAAGTGGTAAAGGTACGACGCCATCTCAAAGAAAAGGTACGACGCCAAGAAAGTGGTAAAGGTACGACGCCATCTCAAGGAAAAGGTACGACGCCAAGAAAGTGGTAAAGGTACGACGCCATCTCAAAGAAAAGGTACGACGCCAAGAAAGTGGTAAAGGTACGACGCCAAGAAAGTGGTAAAGGTACGACGCCAAGAAAGTGGTAAAGGTACGACGCCATCTCAAGGAAAAGGTACGACGCCAAGAAAGTGGTAAAGGTACGACGCCAAGAAAGTGGTAAAGGTACGACACCAAGAAAGTGGTAAAGGTACGACGCCAAGAAAGTGGTAAAGGTACGACGCCAAGAAAGTGGTAAAGGTACGACGCCAAGAAAGTGGTAAAGGTACGACGCCATCTCAAGGAAAAGGTACGACGCCAAGAAAGTGGTAAAGGTACGACGCCATCTCAAGGAAAAGGTACGACGCCAAGAAAGTGGTAAAGGTACGACGCCATCTCAAGGAAAAGGTACGACGCCAAGAAAGTGGTAAAGGTACGACGCCATCTCAAGGAAAAGGTACGACGCCAAGAAAGTGGTAAAGGTACGACGCCATCTCAAAGAAAAGGTACGACGCCAAGAAAGTGGTAAAGGTACGACGCCATCTCAAGGAAAAGGTACGACGCCAAGAAAGTGGTAAAGGTACGACGCCATCTCAAGGAAAAGGTACGACGCCATCTCAAGGAAAAGGTACGACGCCAAGAAAGTGGTAAAGGTACGACGCCATCTCAAGGAAAAGGTACGACGCCAAGAAAGTGGTAAAGGTACGACGCCAAGAAAGTGGTAAAGGTACGACGCCATCTCAAAGAAAAGGTACGACGCCAAGAAAGTGGTAAAGGTACGACGCCATCTCAAGGAAAAGGTACGACGCCAAGAAAGTGGTAAAGGTACGACGCCATCTCAAGGAAAAGGTACGACGCCAAGAAAGTGGTAAAGGTACGACGCCATCTCAAGGAAAAGGTACGACGCCAAGAAAGTGGTAAAGGTACGACGCCATCTTCAAGGAAAAGGTACGACGCCATCTTCAAGGAAAAGGTACGACGCCAAGAAAGTGGTAAAGGTACGACGCCATCTCAAGGAAAAGGTACGACGCCAAGAAAGTGGTAAAGGTACGACGCCATCTCAAGGAAAAGGTACGACGCCAAGAAAGTGGTAAAGGTACGACGCCATCTCAAGGAAAAGGTACGACGCCAAGAAAGTGGTAAAGGTACGACGCCATCTCAAAGAAAAGGTACGACGCCAAGAAAGTGGTAAAGGTACGACGCCATCTCAAGGAAAAGGTACGACGCCAAGAAAGTGGTAAAGGTACGACGCCATCTCAAAGAAAAGGTACGACGCCAAGAAAGTGGTAAAGGTACGACGCCATCTCAAGGAAAAGGTACGACGCCAAGAAAGTGGTAAAGGTACGACGCCATCTCAAGGAAAAGGTACGACGCCAAGAAAGTGGTAAAGGTACGACGCCAAGAAAGTGGAAAAGGTACGACGCCAAGAAAGTGGTAAAGGTACGACGCCATCTCAAGGAAAAGGTACGACGCCAAGAAAGTGGTAAATTTACGACGCCATCTCAAGGAAAAGGTACGACGCCAAGAAAGTGGTAAAGGTACGACGCCATCTCAAGGAAAAGGTACGACGCCAAGAAAGTGGTAAAGGTACGACGCCAAGAAAGTGGAAAAGGTACGACGCCAAGAAAGTGGTAAAGGTACGACGCCATCTCAAGGAAAAGGTACGACGCCAAGAAAGTGGTAAAGGTACGACGCCATCTCAAAGAAAAGGTACGACGCCAAGAAAGTGGTAAAGGTACGACGCCATCTCAAGGAAAAGGTACGACGCCAAGAAAGTGGTAAAGGTACGACGCCATCTCAAAGAAAAGGTACGACGCCAAGAAAGTGGTAAAGGTACGACGCCATCTCAAGGAAAAGGTACGACGCCAAGAAAGTGGTAAAGGTACGACGCCATCTCAAGGAAAAGGTACGACGCCAAGAAAGTGGTAAAGGTACGACGCCAAGAAAGTGGAAAAGGTACGACGCCAAGAAAGTGGTAAAGGTACGACGCCATCTCAAGGAAAAGGTACGACGCCAAGAAAGTGGTAAATTTACGACGCCATCTCAAGGAAAAGGTACGACGCCAAGAAAGTGGTAAAGGTACGACGCCATCTCAAGGAAAAGGTACGACGCCAAGAAAGTGGTAAAGGTACGACGCCAAGAAAGTGGAAAAGGTACGACGCCAAGAAAGTGGTAAAGGTACGACGCCATCTCAAGGAAAAGGTACGACGCCAAGAAAGTGGTAAAGGTACGACGCCAAGAAAGTGGTAAAGGTACGACGCCATCTCAAGGAAAAGGTACGACGCCAAGAAAGTGGTAAAGGTACGACGCCATCTCAAAGAAAAGGTACGACGCCAAGAAAGTGGTAAAGGTACGACGCCATCTCAAGGAAAAGGTACGACGCCAAGAAAGTGGTAAAGGTACGACGCCAAGAAAGTGGAAAAGGTACGACGCCAAGAAAGTGGTAAAGGTACGACGCCATCTCAAGGAAAAGGTACGACGCCAAGAAAGTGGTAAATTTACGACGCCATCTCAAGGAAAAGGTACGACGCCAAGAAAGTGGTAAAGGTACGACGCCATCTCAAGGAAAAGGTACGACGCCAAGAAAGTGGTAAAGGTACGACGCCAAGAAAGTGGAAAAGGTACGACGCCAAGAAAGTGGTAAAGGTACGACGCCATCTCAAGGAAAAGGTACGACGCCAAGAAAGTGGTAAAGGTACGACGCCATCTCAAAGAAAAGGTACGACGCCAAGAAAGTGGTAAAGGTACGACGCCATCTCAAGGAAAAGGTACGACGCCAAGAAAGTGGTAAAGGTACGACGCCATCTCAAAGAAAAGGTACGACGCCAAGAAAGTGGTAAAGGTACGACGCCATCTCAAGGAAAAGGTACGACGCCAAGAAAGTGGTAAAGGTACGACGCCATCTCAAGGAAAAGGTACGACGCCAAGAAAGTGGTAAAGGTACGACGCCAAGAAAGTGGAAAAGGTACGACGCCAAGAAAGTGGTAAAGGTACGACGCCATCTCAAGGAAAAGGTACGACGCCAAGAAAGTGGTAAATTTACGACGCCATCTCAAGGAAAAGGTACGACGCCAAGAAAGTGGTAAAGGTACGACGCCATCTCAAGGAAAAGGTACGACGCCAAGAAAGTGGTAAAGGTACGACGCCAAGAAAGTGGAAAAGGTACGACGCCAAGAAAGTGGTAAAGGTACGACGCCATCTCAAGGAAAAGGTACGACGCCAAGAAAGTGGTAAAGGTACGACGCCAAGAAAGTGGTAAAGGTACGACGCCATCTCAAGGAAAAGGTACGACGCCAAGAAAGTGGTAAAGGTACGACGCCAAGAAAGTGGAAAAGGTACGACGCCAAGAAAGTGGTAAAGGTACGACGCCATCTCAAGGAAAAGGTACGACGCCAAGAAAGTGGTAAATTTACGACGCCATCTCAAGGAAAAGGTACGACGCCAAGAAAGTGGTAAAGGTACGACGCCATCTCAAGGAAAAGGTACGACGCCAAGAAAGTGGTAAAGGTACGACGCCAAGAAAGTGGAAAAGGTACGACGCCAAGAAAGTGGTAAAGGTACGACGCCATCTCAAGGAAAAGGTACGACGCCAAGAAAGTGGTAAAGGTACGACGCCAAGAAAGTGGTAAAGGTACGACGCCAAGAAAGTGGTAAAGGTACGACGCCATCTCAAGGAAAAGGTACGACGCCAAGAAAGTGGTAAAGGTACGACGCCATCTCAAGGAAAAGGTACGACGCCAAGAAAGTGGTAAATTTACGACGCCATCTCAAGGAAAAGGTACGACGCCAAGAAAGTGGTAAAGGTACGACGCCAAGAAAGTGGTAAAGGTACGACGCCATCTCAAGGAAAAGGTACGACGCCAAGAAAGTGGTAAATTTACGACGCCATCTCAAGGAAAAGGTACGACGCCAAGAAAGTGGTAAAGGTACGACGCCAAGAAAGTGGAAAAGGTACGACGCCAAGAAAGTGGTAAAGGTACGACGCCATCTCAAGGAAAAGGTACGACGCCAAGAAAGTGGTAAAGGTACGACGCCAAGAAAGTGGTAAAGGTACGACGCCAAGAAAGTGGTAAAGGTACGACGCCATCTCAAGGAAAAGGTACGACGCCAAGAAAGTGGTAAAGGTACGACGCCATCTCAAGGAAAAGGTACGACGCCAAGAAAGTGGTAAATTTACGACGCCATCTCAAGGAAAAGGTACGACGCCAAGAAAGTGGTAAAGGTACGACGCCAAGAAAGTGGAAAAGGTACGACGCCAAGAAAGTGGTAAAGGTACGACGCCATCTCAAGGAAAAGGTACGACGCCAAGAAAGTGGTAAAGGTACGACGCCATCTCAAGGAAAAGGTACGACGCCAAGAAAGTGGTAAAGGTACGACGCCACGAAAGTGGTAAAGGTACGACGCCAAGAAAGTGGTAAAGGTACGACGCCATCTCAAGGAAAAGGTACGACGCCAAGAAAGTGGTAAAGGTACGACGCCATCTCAAGGAAAAGGTACGACGCCAAGAAAGTGGTAAAGGTACGACGCCATCTCAAGGAAAAGGTACGACGCCAAGAAAGTGGTAAAGGTACGACGCCATCTCAAGGAAAAGGTACGACGCCAAGAAAGTGGTAAAGGTACGACGCCATCTCAAGGAAAAGGTACGAAGCCAAGAAAGTGGTAAAGGTACGACGCCATCTCAAGGAAAAGGTACGACGCCAAGAAAGTGGTAAAGGTACGACGCCATCTCAAGGAAAAGGTACGACGCCAAGAAAGTGGTAAAGGTACGACGCCATCTCAAGGAAAAGGTACGACGCCAAGAAAGTGGTAAATTTACGACGCCATCTCAAGGAAAAGGTACGACGCCAAGAAAGTGGTAAAGGTACGACGCCAAGAAAGTGGAAAAGGTACGACGCCAAGAAAGTGGTAAAGGTACGACGCCATCTCAAGGAAAAGGTACGACGCCAAGAAAGTGGTAAAGGTACGACGCCATCTCAAAGAAAAGGTACGACGCCAAGAAAGTGGTAAAGGTACGACGCCATCTCAAGGAAAAGGTACGACGCCAAGAAAGTGGTAAAGGTACGACGCCATCTCAAGGAAAAGGTACGACGCCAAGAAAGTGGTAAAGGTACGACGCCAAGAAAGTGGTAAAGGTACGACGCCATCTCAAGGAAAAGGTACGACGCCAAGAAAGTGGTAAAGGTACGACGCCATCTCAAGGAAAAGGTACGACGCCAAGAAAGTGGTAAAGGTACGACGCCATCTCAAGGAAAAGGTACGACGCCAAGAAAGTGGTAAATTTACGACGCCATCTCAAGGAAAAGGTACGACGCCAAGAAAGTGGTAAAGGTACGACGCCAAGAAAGTGGAAAAGGTACGACGCCAAGAAAGTGGTAAAGGTACGACGCCATCTCAAGGAAAAGGTACGACGCCAAGAAAGTGGTAAAGGTACGACGCCATCTCAAGGAAAAGGTACGACGCCAAGAAAGTGGTAAAGGTACGACGCCAAGAAAGTGGTAAAGGTACGACGCCAAGAAAGTGGTAAAGGTACGACGCCATCTCAAGGAAAAGGTACGACGCCAAGAAAGTGGTAAAGGTACGACGCCATCTCAAGGAAAAGGTACGACGCCAAGAAAGTGGTAAAGGTACGACGCCATCTCAAGGAAAAGGTACGACGCCAAGAAAGTGGTAAAGGTACGACGCCATCTCAAGGAAAAGGTACGACGCCAAGAAAGTGGTAAAGGTACGACGCCATCTCAAGGAAAAGGTACGACGCCAAGAAAGTGGTAAATTTACGACGCCATCTCAAGGAAAAGGTACGACGCCAAGAAAGTGGTAAAGGTACGACGCCAAGAAAGTGGTAAAGGTACGACGCCATCTCAAGGAAAAGGTACGACGCCATCTCAAGGAAAAGGTACGACGCCAAGAAAGTGGTAAAGGTACGACGCCATCTCAAGGAAAAGGTACGACACCAAGAAAGTGGTAAAGGTACGACGCCATCTCAAGGAAAAGGTACGACGCCAAGAAAGTGGTAAAGGTACGACGCCATCTCAAGGAAAAGGTACGACGCCAAGAAAGTGGTAAAGGTACGACGCCATCTCAAGGAAAAGGTACGACGCCAAGAAAGTGGTAAAGGTACGACGCCAAGAAAGTGGTAAAGGTACGACGCCATCTCAAGGAAAAGGTACGACGCCAAGAAAGTGGTAAAGGTACGACGCCATCTCAAGGAAAAGGTACGACGCCAAGAAAGTGGTAAAGGTACGACGCCAAGAAAGTGGTAAAGGTACGACGCCATCTCAAGGAAAAGGTACGACGCCAAGAAAGTGGTAAAGGTACGACGCCAAGAAAGTGGTAAAGGTACGACGCCATCTCAAGGAAAAGGTACGACGCCAAGAAAGTGGTAAAGGTACGACGCCATCTCAAGGAAAAGGTACGACGCCAAGAAAGTGGTAAAGGTACGACGCCATCTCAAGGAAAAGGTACGACGCCAAGAAAGTGGTAAATTTACGACGCCATCTCAAGGAAAAGGTACGACGCCAAGAAAGTGGTAAAGGTACGACGCCAAGAAAGTGGAAAAGGTACGACGCCAAGAAAGTGGTAAAGGTACGACGCCATCTCAAGGAAAAGGTACGACGCCAAGAAAGTGGTAAAGGTACGACGCCATCTCAAGGAAAAGGTACGACGCCAAGAAAGTGGTAAAGGTACGACGCCAAGAAAGTGGTAAAGGTACGACGCCAAGAAAGTGGTAAAGGTACGACGCCATCTCAAGGAAAAGGTACGACGCCAAGAAAGTGGTAAAGGTACGACGCCATCTCAAGGAAAAGGTACGACGCCAAGAAAGTGGTAAAGGTACGACGCCATCTCAAGGAAAAGGTACGACGCCAAGAAAGTGGTAAAGGTACGACGCCATCTCAAGGAAAAGGTACGACGCCAAGAAAGTGGTAAAGGTACGACGCCATCTCAAGGAAAAGGTACGACGCCAAGAAAGTGGTAAATTTACGACGCCATCTCAAGGAAAAGGTACGACGCCAAGAAAGTGGTAAAGGTACGACGCCAAGAAAGTGGTAAAGGTACGACGCCATCTCAAGGAAAAGGTACGACGCCATCTCAAGGAAAAGGTACGACGCCAAGAAAGTGGTAAAGGTACGACGCCATCTCAAGGAAAAGGTACGACACCAAGAAAGTGGTAAAGGTACGACGCCATCTCAAGGAAAAGGTACGACGCCAAGAAAGTGGTAAAGGTACGACGCCATCTCAAGGAAAAGGTACGACGCCAAGAAAGTGGTAAAGGTACGACGCCATCTCAAGGAAAAGGTACGACGCCAAGAAAGTGGTAAAGGTACGACGCCATCTCAAGGAAAAGGTACGACGCCAAGAAAGTGGTAAAGGTACGACGCCATCTCAAGGAAAAGGTACGACGCCAAGAAAGTGGTAAATTTACGACGCCATCTCAAGGAAAAGGTACGACGCCAAGAAAGTGGTAAAGGTACGACGCCAAGAAAGTGGTAAAGGTACGACGCCATCTCAAGGAAAAGGTACGACGCCATCTCAAGGAAAAGGTACGACGCCAAGAAAGTGGTAAAGGTACGACGCCATCTCAAGGAAAAGGTACGACACCAAGAAAGTGGTAAAGGTACGACGCCATCTCAAGGAAAAGGTACGACGCCAAGAAAGTGGTAAAGGTACGACGCCATCTCAAGGAAAAGGTACGACGCCAAGAAAGTGGTAAAGGTACGACGCCATCTCAAGGAAAAGGTACGACGCCAAGAAAGTGGTAAAGGTACGACGCCAAGAAAGTGGTAAAGGTACGACGCCATCTCAAAGAAAAGGTACGACGCCAAGAAAGTGGTAAAGGTACGACGCCATCTCAAGGAAAAGGTACGACGCCAAGAAAGTGGTAAAGGTACGACGCCATCTCAAGGAAAAGGTACGACGCCAAGAAAGTGGTAAAGGTACGACGCCAAGAAAGTGGTAAAGGTACGACGCCATCTCAAGGAAAAGGTACGACGCCAAGAAAGTGGTAAAGGTACGACGCCAAGAAAGTGGTAAAGGTACGACGCCATCTCAAGGAAAAGGTACGACGCCAAGAAAGTGGTAAAGGTACGACGCCATCTCAAGGAAAAGGTACGACGCCAAGAAAGTGGTAAAGGTACGACGCCATCTCAAGGAAAAGGTACGACGCCAAGAAAGTGGTAAAGGTACGACGCCATCTCAAGGAAAAGGTACGACGCCAAGAAAGTGGTAAAGGTACGACGCCATCTCAAGGAAAAGGTACGACGCCAAGAAAGTGGTAAAGGTACGACGCCATCTCAAGGAAAAGGTACGACGCCATCTCAAGGAAAAGGTACGACGCGAAGAAAGTGGTAAAGGTACGACGCCAAGAAAGTGGTAAAGCTACGACGCCATCTCAAGGAAAAGGTACAACGCCAAGAAAGTGGTAAATTTACGACGCCAAGAAAGTGGTAAAGGTACGACGCCATCTTCAAGGAAAAGGTACGACGCCAAGAAAGTGGTAAAGGTACGACGCCATCTCAAGGAAAAGGTACGACGCCAAGAAAGTGGTAAAGGTACGACGCCATCTCAAGGAAAAGGTACGACGCCAAGAAAGTGGTAAAGGTACGACGCCATCTCAAGGAAAAGGTACGACGCCAAGAAAGTGGTAAAGGTACGACGCCATCTCAAGGAAAAGGTACGACGCCAAGAAAGTGGTAAAGGTACGACGCCATCTCAAGGAAAAGGTACGACGCCAAGAAAGTGGTAAAGGTACGACGCCAAGAAAGTGGTAAAGGTACGACGCCATCTCAAAGAAAAGGTACGACGCCAAGAAAGTGGTAAAGGTACGACGCCATCTCAAGGAAAAGGTACGACGCCAAGAAAGTGGTAAAGGTACGACGCCATCTCAAGGAAAAGGTACGACGCCAAGAAAGTGGTAAAGGTACGACGCCATCTCAAGGAAAAGGTACGACGCCAAGAAAGTGGTAAAGGTACGACGCCATCTCAAGGAAAAGGTACGACGCCAAGAAAGTGGTAAAGGTACGACGCCATCTCAAGGAAAAGGTACGACGCCAAGAAAGTGGTAAAGGTACGACGCCATCTCAAGGAAAAGGTACGACGCCAAGAAAGTGGTAAAGGTACGACGCCATCTCAAGGAAAAGGTACGACGCCAAGAAAGTGGTAAAGGTACGACGCCATCTCAAGGAAAAGGTACGACGCCAAGAAAGTGGTAAAGGTACGACGCCATCTCAAGGAAAAGGTACGACGCCATCTCAAGGAAAAGGTACGACGCGAAGAAAGTGGTAAAGGTACGACGCCAAGAAAGTGGTAAAGCTACGACGCCATCTCAAGGAAAAGGTACGACGCCAAGAAAGTGGTAAATTTACGACGCCAAGAAAGTGGTAAAGGTACGACGCCATCTTCAAGGAAAAGGTACGACGCCAAGAAAGTGGTAAAGGTACGACGCCATCTCAAGGAAAAGGTACGACGCCAAGAAAGTGGTAAAGGTACGACGCCATCTCAAGGAAAAGGTACGACGCCAAGAAAGTGGTAAAGGTACGACGCCATCTCAAAGAAAAGGTACGACGCCAAGAAAGTGGTAAAGGTACGACGCCATCTCAAGGAAAAGGTACGACGCCAAGAAAGTGGTAAAGGTACGACGCCATCTCAAGGAAAAGGTACGACGCCAAGAAAGTGGTAAAGGTACGACGCCAAGAAAGTGGTAAAGGTACGACGCCATCTCAAGGAAAAGGTACGACGCCAAGAAAGTGGTAAAGGTACGACGCCAAGAAAGTGGTAAAGGTACGACGCCATCTCAAGGAAAAGGTACGACGCCAAGAAAGTGGTAAAGGTACGACGCCATCTCAAGGAAAAGGTACGACGCCAAGAAAGTGGTAAAGGTACGACGCCATCTCAAGGAAAAGGTACGACGCCAAGAAAGTGGTAAAGGTACGACGCCATCTCAAGGAAAAGGTACGACGCCATCTCAAGGAAAAGGTACGACGCGAAGAAAGTGGTAAAGGTACGACGCCAAGAAAGTGGTAAAGCTACGACGCCATCTCAAGGAAAAGGTACGACGCCAAGAAAGTGGTAAATTTACGACGCCAAGAAAGTGGTAAAGGTACGACGCCATCTTCAAGGAAAAGGTACGACGCCAAGAAAGTGGTAAAGGTACGACGCCAAGAAAGTGGTAAAGGTACGACGCCATCTCAAGGAAAAGGTACGACGCCAAGAAAGTGGTAAAGGTACGACGCCATCTCAAGGAAAAGGTACGACGCCAAGAAAGTGGTAAAGGTACGACGCCATCTCAAGGAAAAGGTACGACGCCAAGAAAGTGGTAAAGGTACGACGCCATCTCAAGGAAAAGGTACGACGCCAAGAAAGTGGTAAAGGTACGACGCCATCTCAAGGAAAAGGTACGACGCCAAGAAAGTGGTAAAGGTACGACGCCATCTCAAAGAAAAGGTACGACGCCAAGAAAGTGGTAAAGGTACGACGCCATCTCAAGGAAAAGGTACGACGCCAAGAAAGTGGTAAAGGTACGACGCCATCTCAAGGAAAAGGTACGACGCCAAGAAAGTGGTAAAGGTACGACGCCATCTCAAGGAAAAGGTACGACGCCAAGAAAGTGGTAAAGGTACGACGCCATCTCAAGGAAAAGGTACGACGCCAAGAAAGTGGTAAAGGTACGACGCCATCTCAAGGAAAAGGTACGACGCCAAGAAAGTGGTAAAGGTACGACGCCATCTCAAGGAAAAGGTACGACGCCAAGAAAGTGGTAAAGGTACGACGCCATCTCAAGGAAAAGGTACGACGCCAAGAAAGTGGTAAAGGTACGACGCCATCTCAAGGAAAAGGTACGACGCCAAGAAAGTGGTAAAGGTACGACGCCATCTCAAGGAAAAGGTACGACGCCATCTCAAGGAAAAGGTACGACGCGAAGAAAGTGGTAAAGGTACGACGCCAAGAAAGTGGTAAAGCTACGACGCCATCTCAAGGAAAAGGTACGACGCCAAGAAAGTGGTAAATTTACGACGCCAAGAAAGTGGTAAAGGTACGACGCCATCTTCAAGGAAAAGGTACGACGCCAAGAAAGTGGTAAAGGTACGACGCCATCTCAAGGAAAAGGTACGACGCCAAGAAAGTGGTAAAGGTACGACGCCATCTCAAGGAAAAGGTACGACGCCAAGAAAGTGGTAAAGGTACGACGCCATCTCAAGGAAAAGGTACGACGCCAAGAAAGTGGTAAAGGTACGACGCCATCTCAAGGAAAAGGTACGACGCCAAGAAAGTGGTAAAGGTACGACGCCATCTCAAGGAAAAGGTACGACGCCAAGAAAGTGGTAAAGGTACGACGCCAAGAAAGTGGTAAAGCTACGACGCCATCTCAAGGAAAAGGTACGACGCCAAGAAAGTGGTAAATTTACGACGCCAAGAAAGTGGTAAAGGTACGACGCCATCTTCAAGGAAAAGGTACGACGCCAAGAAAGTGGTAAAGGTACGACGCCATCTCAAGGAAAAGGTACGACGCCAAGAAAGTGGTAAAGGTACGACGCCATCTCAAGGAAAAGGTACGACGCCAAGAAAGTGGTAAAGGTACGACGCCATCTCAAGGAAAAGGTACGACGCCAAGAAAGTGGTAAAGGTACGACGCCATCTCAAGGAAAAGGTACGACGCCAAGAAAGTGGTAAAGGTACGACGCCATCTCAAGGAAAAGGTACGACGCGAAGAAAGTGGTAAAGGTACGACGCCAAGAAAGTGGTAAAGCTACGACGCCATCTCAAGGAAAAGGTACGACGCCAAGAAAGTGGTAAATTTACGACGCCAAGAAAGTGGTAAAGGTACGACGCCATCTTCAAGGAAAAGGTACGACGCCAAGAAAGTGGTAAAGGTACGACGCCATCTCAAGGAAAAGGTACGACGCCAAGAAAGTGGTAAAGGTACGACGCCATCTCAAGGAAAAGGTACGACGCCAAGAAAGTGGTAAAGGTACGACGCCATCTCAAGGAAAAGGTACGACGCCAAGAAAGTGGTAAAGGTACGACGCCATCTCAAGGAAAAGGTACGACGCCAAGAAAGTGGTAAAGGTACGACGCCATCTCAAGGAAAAGGTACGACGCCAAGAAAGTGGTAAAGGTACGACGCCATCTCAAAGAAAAGGTACGACGCCAAGAAAGTGGTAAAGGTACGACGCCATCTCAAGGAAAAGGTACGACGCCAAGAAAGTGGTAAAGGTACGACGCCATCTCAAGGAAAAGGTACGACGCCAAGAAAGTGGTAAAGGTACGACGCCATCTCAAGGAAAAGGTACGACGCCAAAAAGTGGTAAAGGTACGACGCCATCTCAAAGAAAAGGTACGACGCCATCTCAAGGAAAAGGTACGACGCCAAGAAAGTGGTAAAGGTACGACGCCAAGAAAGTGGTAAAGGTACGACGCCATCTCAAGGAAAAGGTACGACCCCATCTTCAAGGAAAAGGTACGACGCCAAGAAAGTGGTAAATTTACGACGCCAAGAAAGTGGTAAAGGTACGACGCCATCTCAAGGAAAAGGTACGACACCAAGAAAGTGGTAAAGGTACGACGCCATCTCAAGGAAAAGGTACGACGCCAAGAAAGTGGTAAAGGTACGACGCCAAGAAAGTGGTAAAGGTACGACGCCAAGAAAGTGGTAAAGGTACGACGCCATCTTCAAGGAAAAGGTACGACGCCAAGAAAGTGGTAAAGGTACGACGCCATCTCAAGGAAAAGGTACGACGCCAAGAAAGTGGTAAAGGTACGACGCCATCTCAAGGAAAAGGTACGACGCCAAGAAAGTGGTAAAGGTACGACGCCATCTCAAGGAAAAGGTACGACGCCAAGAAAGTGGTAAAGGTACGACGCCATCTCAAGGAAAAGGTACGACGCCAAGAAAGTGGTAAAGGTACGACGCCATCTCAAGGAAAAGGTACGACGCCAAGAAAGTGGTAAAGGTACGACGCCATCTCAAGGAAAAGGTACGACGCCAAGAAAGTGGTAAAGGTACGACGCCATCTCAAGGAAAAGGTACGACGCCAAGAAAGTGGTAAAGGTACGACGCCATCTCAAGGAAAAGGTACGACGCCAAGAAAGTGGTAAAGGTACGACGCCATCTCAAGGAAAAGGTACGACGCCAAGAAAGTGGTAAAGGTACGACGCCATCTCAAGGAAAAGGTACGACGCCATCTCAAGGAAAAGGTACGACGCGAAGAAAGTGGTAAAGGTACGACGCCAAGAAAGTGGTAAAGCTACGACGCCATCTCAAGGAAAAGGTACGACGCCAAGAAAGTGGTAAAGGTACGACGCCATCTCAAGGAAAAGGTACGACGCCAAGAAAGTGGTAAAGGTACGACGCCATCTCAAGGAAAAGGTACGACGCCAAGAAAGTGGTAAAGGTACGACGCCATCTCAAGGAAAAGGTACGACGCCAAGAAAGTGGTAAAGGTACGACGCCATCTCAAGGAAAAGGTACGACGCCAAGAAAGTGGTAAAGGTACGACGCCATCTCAAGGAAAAGGTACGACGCCAAGAAAGTGGTAAAGGTACGACGCCATCTCAAGGAAAAGGTACGACGCCAAGAAAGTGGTAAAGGTACGACGCCAAGAAAGTGGTAAAGGTACGACGCCATCTCATGGAAAAGGTACGACGCCAAGAAAGTGGTAAAGGTACGACGCCATCTCAAGGAAAAGGTACGACGCCATCTCAAGGAAAAGGTACGACGCGAAGAAAGTGGTAAAGGTACGACGCCAAGAAAGTGGTAAAGCTACGACGCCATCTCAAGGAAAAGGTACGACGCCAAGAAAGTGGTAAAGGTACGACGCCATCTTCAAGGAAAAGGTACGACGCCAAGAAAGTGGTAAAGGTACGACGCCATCTCAAGGAAAAGGTACGACGCCAAGAAAGTGGTAAAGGTACGACGCCATCTCAAGGAAAAGGTACGACGCCAAGAAAGTGGTAAAGGTACGACGCCATCTCAAAGAAAAGGTACGACGCCAAGAAAGTGGTAAAGGTACGACGCCATCTCAAGGAAAAGGTACGACGCCAAGAAAGTGGTAAAGGTACGACGCCATCTCAAGGAAAAGGTACGACGCCAAGAAAGTGGTAAAGGTACGACGCCAAGAAAGTGGTAAAGGTACGACGCCATCTCAAGGAAAAGGTACGACGCCAAGAAAGTGGTAAAGGTACGACGCCAAGAAAGTGGTAAAGGTACGACGCCATCTCAAGGAAAAGGTACGACGGCAAGAAAGTGGTAAAGGTACGACGCCATCTCAAGGAAAAGGTACGACGCCAAGAAAGTGGTAAAGGTACGACGCCATCTCAAGGAAAAGGTACGACGCCAAGAAAGTGGTAAAGGTACGACGCCATCTCAAGGAAAAGGTACGACGCCATCTCAAGGAAAAGGTACGACGCGAAGAAAGTGGTAAAGGTACGACGCCAAGAAAGTGGTAAAGCTACGACGCCATCTCAAGGAAAAGGTACGACGCCAAGAAAGTGGTAAATTTACGACGCCAAGAAAGTGGTAAAGGTACGACGCCATCTTCAAGGAAAAGGTACGACGCCAAGAAAGTGGTAAAGGTACGACGCCATCTCAAGGAAAAGGTACGACGCCAAGAAAGTGGTAAAGGTACGACGCCATCTCAAGGAAAAGGTACGACGCCAAGAAAGTGGTAAAGGTACGACGCCATCTCAAGGAAAAGGTACGACGCCAAGAAAGTGGTAAAGGTACGACGCCATCTCAAGGAAAAGGTACGACGCCAAGAAAGTGGTAAAGGTACGACGCCATCTCAAGGAAAAGGTACGACGCCAAGAAAGTGGTAAAGGTACGACGCCATCTCAAAGAAAAGGTACGACGCCAAGAAAGTGGTAAAGGTACGACGCCATCTCAAGGAAAAGGTACGACGCCAAGAAAGTGGTAAAGGTACGACGCCATCTCAAGGAAAAGGTACGACGCCAAGAAAGTGGTAAAGGTACGACGCCATCTCAAGGAAAAGGTACGACGCCAAGAAAGTGGTAAAGGTACGACGCCATCTCAAGGAAAAGGTACGACGCCAAGAAAGTGGTAAAGGTACGACGCCATCTCAAGGAAAAGGTACGACGCCAAGAAAGTGGTAAAGGTACGACGCCATCTCAAGGAAAAGGTACGACGCCAAGAAAGTGGTAAAGGTACGACGCCATCTCAAGGAAAAGGTACGACGCCAAGAAAGTGGTAAAGGTACGACGCCATCTCAAGGAAAAGGTACGACGCCAAGAAAGTGGTAAAGGTACGACGCCATCTCA
>JAWZYU010000882.1:0-66000 GCA_038380435.1 Ryuthela nishihirai
CTCTCTAAACGGTGTATAACCCATCGTTATAAATTAGGTATCTCTTTATTACAGCTTGAGTTTTATATTTCAGATATTAACCTAGGTTTTTTATTATCCTACGTTATTTTTTTACAACCTTCGTGTTTATAACTAGCTTTCTTCAGCGTAACCTTCGTTTATAACCTACGTATTTCTTATAATGAACTCCGATAGTCCTTTCATATTAATATATACGTATTTTTATAACCGTCGTATTTTTCAGTCCGTTTCAGTAACGCTTATTTCTTTTAACTCCATTACTGTTGGTTGCCACATTTTTACTAGAAGGACTACCCCGCAGTAACTGATTTAATACAATGTCCCACAAAAAATGCCATTGGGTAAAAATATTAAATAAAATGAAAATTTGATTTAGAAACTTATTCCTTCATTATGTATGATATGGTTTGGTGACCTGTATGGATGACCTAAAAGTCCCGCTTTAGAACAAGTGTTCAGCACCAGACCATGTTTTATTGACGGATGGTTAAGTCCTGCGAAATTAAAAATTTGTATCTTCTACCCTCATCTGAAATTTTTCCAAGTCCACTAAAACTTTTTTTTTTGAATGGCAACGAAGTTGCAATTTTTTACCCCTATTTTGCAAGTTCGACCTTTCATCGTGCATTTCGCAACAAGCAGGATGTGTTCGTGACAAGGTCACTTTCTTAACGGGTGATTGCAGACAGATCTGTTGCTATCCGCTCAACAATATTTGCATTTGCTACTGATAAAACGATTTCCTTCATTAAAAATAGAAACTAAGTAAATAATTCCACTGGGAAGAACGCAAACTGATTTTCTTGCTAAAACATCTCCAGATTTCAGCTTACTTGAAAAACTATTGTTAGAAATGAACCAGTGACTTGAATCACTCAACTTCCATAAGAATACACAATTATGGTACAGCGTCGGGAAGAAATATGTTTCAACGAAATTCAATTGTATTACGAATATAATTCAATTGTATTACGATCAGAAAAATAATTTAGTGGACAAAGTTTAAAATAGTTATTAAATGGTACCTTACCGTGTAAGTGCGCTTCAGGTGAAAAGCCCCCGTTCAAACACTGCACCCCGTTTTTCCGAAGTAACTGTGTCACAAGTCTTCCTACATCATCCCTAAACAGAGAATTGGATTCAGTGTGCAAGAAGATCAAGACCTCATTTGAAGGAGCACATAGTGGATACTGTACTCCATAGTGAAATGAACATTGGCCTCTTGCGGGACCTAGTTATATCCCTACTCCAAGAGAATTACTATTAAAAACGTGCTATTGTTAATATATGTAATTCCGACAAAACATGTTTTGTTTGTTTTAGCCACTTTGTATCCTGCAATAGGAAACACTGAACACCTTAACAACTATATACATTTAGAAGAAAACACATCTGGCCTAATTTCCCTTTTAACAATAAATCAAATATCTAAATTCGAAAAAATGAACAACATTTCTGTCTGGATACGAGAAAGAGATGTTCCCACTCTACATCACACCATTCAGATTTAAAGCGCACGCAAATCTCCTACTGTTATCAGACGATGAAAAGCAGCATTATTGTTCCATTAAGAATTTGTTTCTATGAAATTCAAAGGGAGAATGCTGTTTTCCATATTATAGGGAATGCAATTAATAATTCCTTGCAGAAGGTTGTCCTTTATGTTATGAAATAATCTTATTAGAATGCTTAAAATTGAGATGACACACATTAGCTCCTCGGAGAAGCGCTAGCGGGTAGAAGACTATACCCGTGTAATGAAAATATTCATTCGACATAAAAAAAACCTAGGCCAATATCATGTACACTGACGTGCTCCTCTTAGCTGATGTGTTTGATGGCAGATCCTGATCCCTGTCATGTGTACACAACTCCTGCCTTCATGCCTGAAAATGACAAATACTAGAGTTGATAACCTACAATGTACCTTTTTGGAAGGCATACGAGGAGGAATTTCGGTGATATGCAGGCAACAAGCATTTAGAATGAAAAACTGATTGCAAGTTTGCTTTACTGTCATACAAACCTGAAAAGAGATGAAACGGACAGTACTTTACCCACGATGCGCATGTGACTAGGTCGTTTAATCAAATTACATGCATAAACGAAAAGTAGAAAAACAACGAAATGGTTGGTAAATTCAATGATAATCACTAAAATGTAAAGGGGGTTGGAATACCTGTAAATGCACACACATTTCATTGGATAGGTGAATATTTTCACAATTCTTTGGAAGTGGAAGGCACAATAACTGTAAAACATAATGTGACGAGAGAGAAAGTATAAAAATGTAGTGGGATGGCTGTAAAAAAACGCTTCAAAACAGAAAATTACAGCGCAAATACTGTAAGATAGAAAAAACAACTATTCGGCGGTTTTTCCAACCGCTATATTTATTTATCTCACGCACTTTTCAGAGTTCCTGGTTCTATAGTTCCCTGGTACGTAGCGCATTAGTGTGGGTGAAGTTGACTATTTTTCGTTGTAAACACAAGTTGTTTTCACTATTAGTTATTTTTGCCTGCATGAGAATACATATTTCTATACTAGTGTGGATTTCTTAGAACAAATACACTATATTTTATAAGTATGAAAGTGGGTATTTTTCGTTGCAAACACGTTTTTTTTTTGTTTTTTTTTTGACAATGATATGTATCCTGTTTGGAAATCTGAAATAACACTGTCTATAGAAAGTAGCATTACTCCTGTAAATTCCATAAGCATAATGCTTTTCGTTTCTGAAGACACCCCAGAATCGTATCGGCTACACTTAACTATGGATACTCAAACTTCAATCGACTTCCGAACCTAACACAAACAGCGCTGTCTTTCAACGGTGATTTCACACTTCAAACATTCAAAGAAATTCGATCACCACATTACAGAAGATTGAAAAAGAGAAGCGAAAGAAAAGCATACTACCTGCATTCTCACATTAAAAGAAAACGTAAGCATCGCCTCAAAACAGGGAAGACAGAGGGCGCCCTGTACCAGCAAGGAGAATACAGGCAGTAACAATAGTTTAACCATTCATTTTTTTAAGTATTAGGGTGTTAATGTTACAATTTCTTACAACAACGTTAATTTCTAGTGGAAATGCAAGTCTGCAACATTCACTTTTTGTGTAAGCATGTGAATATTACATTTCAGCTGCATGTAAATCACTTGAGAAGAATATTGACTTGAGACATAAACATCACTGTGAGCTCATTGAAACATAAAACGTGTTTCCTTCTTGTGTCTCCTTCTTAATATCTATATACTATTCTTACGAACACAAAAGATAGAACTTTCGAAAGAAGATAAAACCTGCAAGAGTTAAAAAAAAGATTTTCTGTGTTTTGGACATTTCACCAGCGCCATCTATCGGTAAAGGTCACTGTTTCGTTCCACCATTGTGAATCATTTGATCAGACCTTCAATAGAAATTGTCTTTTGAAAGTTTCTTACAATAGCATGAACAGTCATTGCGATTATAGTATGTTGACTGCATTAACTTTAAGTAATCATAAAATATTAAGGTCCCAAGCTAGTATTGCGTATACCTGGATGGATGAATATCACAAAATACTTTGCATATAGAAAACATCAGTAAAGAACCACAGAAGTTTGGAAATTTAAAATCTGAAAACTCGTTGTTTATAAGAAAACAACATTTTCAGTATTTCCATGAAAAGTTGGGTCCCAGAATCGATCCGCTAGACGTAACTTTGCATTCTCCGACTTCAACTGCCGATAAAACGTAACGTAAGCTCTCTCGACGGTTATTTCAAGCACTCTCTCACGCTCTTTTCAGAGTTCCTGGTCCCCGGTACGTTTGAATAAGCGCATAAGTGTGTGAAGGTGGTTAGCTGCAAACACAAGTTTTTCGCTACATCAGGAAATCTAACACACACATTTTCATGTCTAAGAATCGGTTTAGTTATTTTTCCTGCATGAGAATATCTAGATAATATGAAGAATATTTCTACCCTACTGTGGAATTCTTAGAACAAGTGGTACTATGTTCGTGTGAAAGTGGTTCTGCAAGCACACGTTTTTTGATAATGTTATGTATCTTGTTCGGAAATCTGAAAGAACACTACCTGTAGAAAGTAGCATTACCCCTGTAAGCTAGTACTAATTACTTCTGGATTCTGAGGGCACCCATAACGGATAGACAATACTTTGCATTTCAAACGTTTTCCGGACCTAACGTATAAAGCGCCAAGTCTTTCAAAGGTTATTTCACACTTCAAACCGTGACAATCAATATTTCAGAGGTAAGATTGAAAAGGAGAAGCGATACGAAAACAACCTACCCAGCATTTTCACATTAAAAGAAAACGTAATGTAAGCATTCATCGTCTCAAAACAGCTAAGAAAGAGGGCGCCATGTGACAGCAAGTAGAATACAAGTAGTATAATTTAAACACAAGTATTAGGTATTTCTTATAACAACGTTCATTTCTAGTATAGATGGAACATTCACTTTTTGTGCAAGCATGTGAATATTACATTTCAGTTGTATGTGAAATTCACTTTTCTGAACATGGGTGAAATCGCTCTAATGGAGTTGTTTGGGTTGGGTTGTTTTACCTCTGAGCGGCACTTTTTTGCACACTATGGGCTAAATGGCCAGGTCACATGGACCCCGAAGGCTCAGAGAAGGTTGGGGGAGGGGACCCACTGGAACAGCTGTTGGGAGACAGATGGTAGCCTCCCGTCAAGGCCATCCAGCGTGTTCTTTAACATGCACAGGGTATGGCTCTCCCGCACACGGGGCCACGGCTTAACGTCCCATCCGACGGACGGCGGCCTTTCCAAGCCCATCGGTGTCCCCTACTGACCGTGGGCAGGGCGGGGGAATTTTGCGGAGATAAATCTCAACGCTGACCCAGCTGGGACTCGAACCTGGGAACTACAGATTACGAGCCTGGCGCGCTACCGACTGAGCCACCCCCGCCCGCTCTAATGGAGTGAACCACAGTGAAATCCTCACACAGGACAAGGCACTCACGTTGGAAACAGGTGATAAATTTTCGAGATCAATAGCTGAAGGTTGGCTAGAAGGTTGGGGGAGGAGACTGAGGTAGAAGGGCTGGACCGGTAGCAGGCAGCGATGGTTGGACCAGTATATCCACCGATGGGTTGGACTAGAGTGGGCAGCGATGCTATTAGTGAATTACCAGTGCTAGCAGAGTTGTAAGAGCTGGTACAAGGCAACCGGTTCATACATATGTCTGCTTCTATATATACTATTCTTTCGAGCACAAATGTTAAAAGGATACATGCAACAGTTAAATAAGTAATTTTCTGCGTTTTGGGCATTTAACCAGCGCCATCTATCGGTACAGGAATCCTCAAAACTAAGACACAAATACGTCTTTGCTAGTTAAATTGGAAATCTATGAACAGTACTAGAAAAATCACTGTCCATAACATTTATATTCATGTATTTTATTTTCTTGTTACGAGGCATCTGACAGAAACCATAAGACAGGCGTGTTCAATATTCAAACGTGTTGAAAAATACTTACTGAAATGGGGTGGGGGTGGCTCAGTCGGTAGCGCGCCAGGTTCGTAATCTGTAGTTCCCAGGTTCGAGTCCCAGCTGGGTCAGCATTGAGATTTATCTCCGCAAAATTCCCCACCCTGCCCACGGTCAGTAGGGGACACCGATGGGCTCGGAAAGGTCGCCGTCCGTCGGATGGGACGTTGAGCCGTGGTCCCGTGTGCGGGAGAGCCATACCCTGTGCACGTTAAAGAACACGCTGAATAGCCTTGACGGGAGGCTACCATCTGTTTCCCAACAGCTGTTCCAGTGGGTCCCCTCCCCCAACCTTCTCTGAGCCTTCGGGGTCCATGTGACCTGGCCATTTAGCCCATGGTGTGCAAAAAAGTGTCGCTCAGAGGTAAAACAACCAAACCCAAAAGCTTCAAGAAGAAAGATCTTAATTTTTTTTTTGTTTAAGAAATTCACTGATAAAAACACTTGAGAAATGCATATTATACTACCAAAGATCACTATAAGTTCATTAACTTTCGAAATACATTTATGGGGGAAAATGTTTCAGAAGATCTGACTAAAACCTGTCTAAATATTATTTTTCCATGAATTTAAGTTAACTTATTTAACGAATTATGGAAACTGGAATGTGACTGCCGAAATAAGTTGCATATCATCCTATTTCGAGAAATATCAGATGTATTATTTCCAAATACACGGGGCGGGGGTGGCTCAGTCGGTAGCGCGCCAGGCTCGTAATCTGCAGTTCCCAGGTTCGAGTCCCAGCTGGGTCAGCGTTGAGATTTATCTCCGCAAAATTCCCCACCCTGTGCAGGTCAGTAGGGGACACCGATGGGCTAGGAAAGGCGCCGTCCGTCGGATGGGACGTTAACCCGTGGCCCCGTGTGTGGGAGAGCCATACCCTGTGCACGTTAAAGAACAAGCTGGATTGCCTTGACGGGAGGCTACCATCTGTCTCCCAACAGCTGTTCCAGTGGGTCCCCTCCCACAACCTTCTCTGAGCCTTCGGGGTCCATGTGACCTGGCCATTTAGCCCATGGTGTGCAAAAAAGTGCCGCTCACAGGTAAAACAACCCAACCCAATCAGGTTATTAAATTTTTAAGAACAAGCACAATTGGTTTGAGTTTATTTCCGCCATTGTTCATCAGTGAATGAAAGAATCGTTCATTATCTATGAAGAGAGTTGAAAACATCTGTATCCTCTGAACAATGATGACCATCCCTGATGGATGATATCACTCCATCAGACGTGGAGTTGCTTGGCGACGACAGCCAGCGCCAGGATCGCCCTGGGCAAGGCTTTGTCTTGGGTGGAGACGAAGGACAGCTGGCTAAGCAAGACCGGTCAGAACCAGCGACCTTGCCATAGGCCGTCTCGCAGCAAGCCGAGCCCTTCTCTAAACTCTGCCGATCCACGAATTGGCTTCGTATTTCTACATCAAAATTGTTTTCTCATATCCCCAACATTTAATGATACGGTACGGTGGGGTGGGTTGAGACTCTTAACTGAAGTGTGCTTTGAAACTTATTTTATCCTTTTTTTAAATCATGAATGGTTGATATATTTAGGTCATCTCATTTACACTCAACTTACCTAGGTGTAAGAATAAATGTAAAATTCCAGAGGGGGATAAAAAAGAGCGAGAAAATATTAGCAGCAAGAAAGTCTATTCCCAAGTTAAAACCTGCCCACGGTCAGTAGGGGACACCGATGGGCTTGGAAAGGCCGCCCTCCGTCGGATGGGACGTTAAACCATGGCACCGTGTGCGGGAGAGAAATACCCCATGCACGTTAAAGAACACATTGGATGGCCTTGGTGGGAGGCTACCATCCGTCTCCCAACAGTTGTTCCAGTGGGTCCCTTCCTCCAACCTTCTCTGTTCCTTAGGGGTCCTTGTGACCTGGCCATTTAGCCCATGGTATGCAAAAAAGTGCCGCTCAGAGGTAAAACAACCCAACCCAGGTCTTTATGGAGTTGTCTGTTAGTGACAAACCAGGGAGCATCGACCGCAGTTCTCAAAATCTTGTTCTGTAACACCTGAATTTTACGAATATTGGTGGGTGTAGTATTCGCCCATATGGGTGAAGCATAGAGAATCACCGGTCTGATGATCATATTTGATTGAGATATTTAGATTAAATCTGTAATTTAACCAGCACCTTCATGCGCCACAGAGCATTTTTCTTCTCCTGCGTGTGGGGCAAAACAACATCGCCAGCCAGGACCAAATGATCGCTGACATGATACGAAGCATTGACTTTGAAATAACTAAAATTGTCACAAAAATTATTGAGATCAGTGTTAACATAAATACGATCGATGCTTGTGCCAACGTCCTAGCGGCGCCAGCTGTAAGCTGTAGCGCCAGGGTTTTTCAGGCGCCAAGAGTCCACCAAATGATAGTCGGTTGTTAGCTTCCGAAGAGCCACAGCACTAGGGTCTCTCCGTAAAGGGCCATTGCCACCCACATGATCTAAATTCAAATCAATAATGCAATTGAAGTCTCCAGCCAAAATCGGGTAGGCAAAAGGACCCACAAGACATGGGGGGAGACCACTGAAAAAACGTTGCCGAGCAGCAGGCGTACTCGGAGCATAAATATTAATCAAACGATAAATAACAGATTTAACAGAAACATCAATATAGACAAGGCGACCATCTAGGTCAGTCTGGAAACGTTTAATATAGAAAGGACTACTTTGTCTAAATATAATACCAACCTCCACCTGACATTGTGGTGCCAGGGGAGAAACAACCACTTAAAATCACGCTTAAAATATTTAAACTAAAATTTATATACAAGATGGGTCTCTTGAAGAAAAAGGAAATCGCAAAAGTTATTGTGGAGTAAGCCTGCAACATATCTTTGTTTGCCAGGCTTACGGAGACCCTGAATATTTAGTGTAGCGACCCGGAACACAAAAAAAAAAGGAAACAACAAAAAAGAAAGACACAACAAAAAAGAAAAAGACACAAAAAACAAGCCACTACCTAGAAAACAAACAAAACAAAGAAAAAACTAGTCCATAAGGACTTCACTAACTGTGGAAAGGTGAAATTTCATCATCTTCGGAAGAAAGGTCAGTGCAGGATGGGGTGTTTGTTTTAGATTTACCTTTCTTAGATTTCTTCTTATTGGCGACCACAATTTTAAACGGCGGTTCAGCCGGGAAAACGTCAGGTGAGGTAGAAGGGCCAGTAACGGCGTCCACAGAAGGAGGGTTCGCTGTTGGGACTTATGTTGCGGAAACAGCTGGAGGTTGAGAAATTTTGTACTGCGGGGAAATGTTCTTGATGAAAAGTTTGTGAAACCTAATAAACCGTTTGGATCTTTTATCCTTGTCTTCCTGTATCCAGTCCAGTAGTCGGTGTTGTAACACTGTGAAGCATCTGGTGTCTCGACTAGGTTCTTGTCTACGGCATATTTGATTATTGATTTTTCCAGGTCTCCAAATTCTTTTCGTACTTTGCCTGTTTCAGTGAACACAAAGGAAGTGAAAAGACGTAGTTCATAAGGAACATCCCAATTATCAGCAGTTCCTGGCACGATTTCAGCAAAACTGATGGGTAGTGTCGGTGTCGGCAGTAGAGGGAAGGGGTGTCTCGTCAACAGCCGCTTGCTTGCTCCGTTTATTTTTTTCTTCTTCCTCATCACTGCTGTGGCAGATCCTTTTTTTGGAGGAGGAAGAATCCATGGGCTGTGGCACAACAGCGACCGAAGGTTGCATAGATTCTGGAACAAGTGGTTCAAATGTAGGAGAGGCATCCAGTGTTTCTGTAGTTGCTATTGGTTGAAGATCAGATTGGATCCTCACAGTAGCTTCTGAACTGGTGGAGGGGGTTTTCTGATGTTCTGATGTGTCCGTTAGTGTTGTAGGAGGGTTATTTGAGAGTACTGTTGGTTCTTTTGTGCTTTCAGTGGTTGTCCCTTTATTCTTAAGAGCATCTTTAAATAGGATTTCGACAAGTTTCCAAGCGTGTTGTTGACTGGTGAAGGCCTGTGAAGATACTTTTGCATTGGGAGGTAGGTTCAGGGTAGAATCTGCTTTTTCTGGTTGCAAAAGTACCTTGCAAAAGATTTGGTGGGACACTTCGCAACGGTGTGATCTTTAAGTCCGCAAGAACGGCAAGGAGCTGGACAAGTGATCTCAGAGTGGAGATCGAGACAGTTGAAGCATGTTGGCTTACCACAGTCCACAGCGAGATGGCCCTCCTTTCTGCATTTTCTGCAAACTTTAACTACCCCTGCATACACGCACATGCCGAGGAAGCGGCCGAAACGGAGAAAGTTGGGCACTGGTTTGTCCATTTCCATGTTAACAATGCGGTTGCCAGTACATAGGTTCTTAAATTTTCCGTCGTATTTTTCCCTGGTGACAAAAAGTATCTTTCCGTAGGCCATTAGGGTGGAGTGTATAACTGCGTTATCAAGTTCATGTGAGAGTTGCTTCACAAGAACATTAACATTCTTATTTTCTATTTTTTCAAAATATATGGGAGTGGATCCCACTTTCAGATGTTTTTTATCCAAGACCTTCAGTACCAAGGCCTCAGTTGACATAGTGACAATGCTCTTATTTGCGTTTACAAATTGAGCACATTCATAGCTCTTTTCACCAAAACTGGACCATAACAGGTCCTTGACGGACATTACGTCCGTCCCTTTATGAATACATAAGGTTGTTGGCCTTGAAAAAGCCATATTGAAAAAATAAAGTTAAAAAAACAAAAAATTGTGGGGGTCATCCAACTGCACTAGTACTAAAACAAGCAAAATTACTGTACAAAATATATGAAAATTTAGATATATATACTTTATGCTATATCAGAAGACTATCAGAAATTTCAGAGGAATCCCTCAATTAGAAGGCTCTCAAACGCAGTTTTAAACTTTTTACATGTCTAAAAAATAGTTAAAAAATAGAAAAAAATAATTAAATTTTTACTATTCATGAAATATAAATACAAGGCTTCCTAACAGGTAACACATTTAAAACATGAAAAAAAAAACAGCATCGAAACCACTGCGAATGCTGTGGCACCAAAAAAAAATTGTTTAAAAATTCACTTTGCAAAAAACAGAAGAAAACACACTTTGGTTTGAATTTCTATTTCGAACCTAACATCGAGCAAATTGCGAAAAAGTTAATTAAAAGAAATTTATTAACAATTGTAATTTGCTCAAAAACGTACACTCACAGAAATTAAGAAGTTGCTCATTTTCCGACGACAATCAAAAGTTCTTGAAAGTCAGGAATCTTAAACTGCAGTCTTACCGAAAACACGTAGAACACAAATGGAGTCATAACGTAATGGTCCTTACGTTATATAACGTTACGTTGCGTTGGCCCGAAGGCCAGGCAACATGGCGGCTTCTTCCTCGACCACTTCCTAGAGAAATGGCGGCTCATCCACAACAACAACAAGTCACAAAGTTATGTTGGCCGCCACAACTCAAAATCTGATTTGACAGAGTTCTCAGATATGCCAAATTGATCATAAATAATTTAATGCATCCGATAATTATTAAGAGCAACAAACAACACACCTGGAAACAGTTGAAATTCGGGAACTTTTATGGAACAAAAACCTTGTTGTCACGTGACACGAAGGTTACCAGATCACTAATTTCTAAAAAAAATCGTTGCCAGATATTTTTTCTGAATTCTGCAATCAACCATAGTGTTCGGATATTGTTTAATATATATATAATGAGTATGAATATATAATGCAATGAATATGGAGCGTGTGCAGTTACCGTTCACAGCAAACTGGAGCGGTTGCGGTTAATGTTCACAGCACATTGGATCGTGACTGGAGCGTGTGCAGTAACTGCACACGCTCCAGTTTGCTGTGAACGGTAACTGGAGCGTGTACAGTTGCTGTACGCTCCAGATATTTTTCCTGAATTCTGTGATCACGTGACACGAAGGTTGCCAGATCACTAATTTCTAAAAAAAAATGTTGCCAGATATTTTTTCTGAATTCTCTAATCAACCATAGTGTTCGGATACTTTTTTTGAGCGACTGTATATTAATGACATATTGCTTTCATAGTCTCCGAAATATTTCCTTGCTTTATTTATTTTTATTTTACTGTAGTAGGTAGATGTCATAGCTATCCAACCGCAAATTAACTTTTCAATGAAAAAATACATATTAAGATAGCAATTCTAGTTCCACAATCGTATTGGAGTATGCTATGGTCTTTAGACCTCTTGACAATATTTAGCACTCTTTTGTGTGGTTCAATATAGCCTTTGTTACTCTGGCGCCATGAAACCCCAAACAACCAACCAGCATTTATCACTTCATGGCCGTAAATTTTTATGTTAGTTTGGATCTGTTGGTTGATGGCATCATGGTTCTTCATTGATGGATCTGAGAATGCTATTTTTGTAATCTCTGACGTTTAATAATTTTTGTTTTTTGTAGTGTTTGCCCATATTGTGATGCGTATGTAAGGGTTGGTTTAATGCTTGTTTTCTATAGTATCTTGTTTTCCAAAGTGAGCTTTTACGTCTTCCAATGTCGTATTTACTATGAATACTTGACTCGAGTACCGTATTTTTTTTCTCACAGCTTCCTGTTTAAACAATTAGATGGACATAGTATCCTCAGTTAAAATATGGTACATCCTTTATTATGTGGGATCGGGGAGGGGGTAGCAGAGATTTATCTCTGCTCATTCTGTGAGATAGAGGACACCTCTGGTTAATACGGGGTGGGGAGTGGGTCCCGAAGGACCCACTCCCCATGGGGAAAGCACGTGCTCCGTCTCAAGACACTACACGTGCATAGCAACTAGAGGCTTGGAAAAGAGAAGGTGAAGTTTGTCTCAGGGGAGACCAGTAGGGACATGGAGTATGGGTGGTGTTAAAGGGGGTGCTGAGTGCAGCCCGGGAAGAAGGTAGGAAAATAAGTCGAAGAGAAACAGCAGCCACGGGGCTCAAAGGAGAGAGTCCCGGAGCTGGCAGACAAGCCAGCCTATATCCCTCAAGTGTGCCCTGACACGGGCACCCTCAATGGACACTGAGACCAGTTCGCCTGCTACCTCATTGATCGCTTGGGAGTCCCTGAGTTCGTTAGCGAACCCTTCTGTGAACGGGCACCTGAGGATATAGTGCCCGACATCTGCGTCTGGAGCCCCACAGCCGCAGTAACTGTGGGTAGAGATTTTAAACCACTCCAGGTATTTGGGGAAACTCCCATGTCCTGTTAGGACCTGCGTCAAGTAGTGGTCAGAGGACATCAGGGATAGACCGACCCTTTTTAAGAATGTCTTTGTTTGAAGACCATTCTCAGTCGTATCCCAGAGCCTCTGCCACTCCTGAATGGTACCTTGGCCAATTATAGACTTCAAGGTATTTTTAGAAGTCTTTACCGCTATCACAGGTTGAGTATTATTACCTGCGGAACGGGCCAGTTGGTCGGCCCGCTCATTTCCTTCATGCCCTACATGTGCCCTGATCCAGGAGAAGGATACCTTGGGCAATCTCTGATCACCCAGGATGCACTTGATCTCATTCACTATCTGATGCCTGTTGGTTGCATCTGCAAGTGCATGCAGAGCTGCCTGGCTGTCCGTGTACAGCCTAATGTGAGATAGAGGACATCGTTTCGCTTGGATAGATGGTACTTTCAGTCTTGTCTTTTTTCAAAATCCTTTTCGGGGCGGGGGTGGCTGAGTCGGTAGCGCGCCGGGCTCGTAATCTGTAGTTCCCAGGTTCGAGTCCCAGCTAACTCAGCGTTGAGATTTATCTCCGCAAATTTCCCCGCCCTGCCCACGGTCAGTAGGGGACACCGATGGGCTTGGAAAGGCCACCGTCCGTCGGATGGGACGTTAAGCCATGACCCCGTGTGTGGGAGAGCCATACCCTTTGCACGTTAAAGAACACGCTGGATGGCCTTGACTGGATGCTACCATCTGTCTCCCAACAGCTGTTCCAGTGGGTCCCCTCCCCCAGCCTTCTCTGAGCCTTCGGGGTCCATGTGACCCGGCCATTTAGCCCATGGTGTGCAAAAAAGTGCCGCTCATAGGTAAAACAACCCAACCCAAAGCCTGCTTCCTTCCATCAGTGTTGAATTCTCTTGAAAAAAATTGAAATCTCTGATATGCAAGAGAACAAAGCCATGTGCACTCTGCATATATTGACGGAATAATTTCATGTCTCTAAATATTGCCTGGTAGGTCACCTTTCCTCTAACATTCTCTGAGCCTTTGGGATCCTTGTGACCTGACCATTTAGCACATTGTGTAAATAAAAAATAAATACCCACTCAAGCAGCTGCTTGCCACAAAGGTCTGGCAGGAGCCTGTCAGTTTATACGCCACATAGGTCTTCAACCGTCGTTGCCGCGGGTTTATATCTGGCTGAGAGTTCAGCTAACAAACCCATACGAAAAAAATTAAGGAATCGACACAGGGTTTATGAGATCTTATTTTTTATGTGGGGGAAAAAAAAAGAGGAAAAGGGCAAAAAAGTGGGGAAGTAAACAACTGATATCCGGTGCGGAGATGTGCTGGGAAGCTGATCACCAGTAGGAGGAAAAGACTTAGCTGTTATGATAGTCTTTTTTCTTTTCCTCTGGTAAGGTCGTGCATTAGATACGATGGATAATATCAATGCCTTTAAGAAATTGGAGTAATTTAGAGAGAAGTTTTAGCTGTATGGGGGCGGGGGTGGCTCAGTCGGTAGCGCGCCAGGCTCGTAATCTGTAGTTCCCAGGTTCGAGTCCCAGCTGGGTCAGCGTTGAGATTTATCTCCGCAAAAATCCCCCCCCCCCCGCCCTGTCCACGGTCAGTAGTGGACACCGATGGGCTTGGAAAGGCCGCCGTCCGTCGGATGGGACGTTAAGCCGTGGCCCCGTGTGCGGGAGAGACATACCCTTTGCATTTTAAAGAACACACTGGATGGCCTTGACGGGAGGCTACCATCTGTCTCCCAACAGCTGTTCCAGTGGGTCCCCTCCCCCAACCTTCTCTGAGCCTTCGGGGTCCATGTGATCTGGCCATTTAGCCCATGGTGTGCAAAAAAGTGCCGCTCAGAGGTAAAACAACCCTTTAGCTGTATGAAATTGTTTTCATGTGTCAAGATGGAAGCTAAAGTGAATTCTAAAATGTTATATTTCTTGGAGAGAGGATGGAATGGAAAAGTGCGTTTCTACGTTCTTCATATTCTTTGCAATTGAGGATGATGTGGGCCACAATTATATTGCTGTTATAATGTTTACATTTTTGGAGAGAATAAATGTGAATAAGAATGTGAGGAAGGCGATACCTTAGCAGAAAAACACAAACATTCATGCCTTACCCGGGGCTCGACCTCAGATATGCAGAAAAGTAATGCTCGGAGGTAAAACAATTCAACCTCCGAATTCGTTTGGGGCGGGGGTGGCTCAGTCGGTAGCGCGCCAGGCTCGTAATCTGTAGTTCCCAGGTTCGAGTCCCAGCTGGGTCGGCGTTGAGATTTATCTCCGCAAAATTCCCCGCCCTGCCCACGGTCAGTAGGGGACACCGATGGGCTTGGAAAGGCCGCCGTCCGTCGGATGGGACGTTAAGCCGTGGCCCAGTGTGTGGGAGAGCCATACTCTGTGCACGTTAAAGAACACGCTGGATGCCTTGACGAGAGGATACCTTCTGTCTCCCAACAGCTGTTCCAGTGGGTTCCCTCCCCAAACCTTCTCTAATGCTTCGGGGTCCATGTGACCTGGCCATTTAGCCCATGGTGTGCAAAAAAGTGCCGTTCAGAGGTAAAACAACCCAACCCGAATTCGTAGGTGAAAGGTAGTGTGTTTTGATGTTTCACATAACTGTGTCGGGCTTTATTTTGTATATTTGCAGTTAAATAAGAATGAGCCTTTATCATTTGGCGTGGTCGGCGCTGCAAACGACGGAACTACTGGAAATGATGACAAAGGGGGGGGGGGAAGCAAGGTCGAAAGGACCGACCTTGGCTACGTCACATTCGTCTGAAGTTTGCACGAGAGAACTTAATGACCTCAGTCTGGCAACAACAGCTGGTCGTCGTCATGGGAACGAAGCCCGCAAGGTGATGGTTTAAGTCACCAAGGTCATTATTACGTACTATTTTCGTAGAAATTTTTTCCAACAAGAAAATATTTTCATTTTTTACGTTTCCTAACGAGCAGGGGAAATATAAGAGTTGAAAGAAATAATCAAAGGGTTTGCAATGATATTTGGGACAGGGTGGCGCTATTATCCCCCTTTCATTTCCTCCTAAACATACCATAGATTTTTCTACTGAAGGAATTCTATTAAGGGCTATGAATGGGGAATGAATTATCAACGTGTTTCAAAGGTATAATAAAATTGCAAACATTTCGCGAAAGAAGATTTTTAAATTGGTGAGAATTCCTTATTTAGAGAGAATCCTTATCCACATCCAAACTAAGAAATAGCGACATTAGAGCAATTTAATTTTCCTTAAGTCATCTATTGAGTAGTCTGTGGTGTATACAGGGGGCGGGGGTGGCTCAGTCGGTAGCGTGCCAGGCTCGTAATCTGCAGTTCCCAGGTTCGAGTCCCAGCTGTGTCAGCGTCGAGATTTATCTCCGTAAAATTCTCCGCCCTGCCCATGGTCAGTAGGGGACACCGATGGGCTTGGAAAGGCCGCCGTCGGATGGGACGTTAAGCCGTGGCTCCGTGTGCGGTAGACATATTCTGCACGTTAAAGAACACGTTGAATGGCCTTGACTGGAGGCTATCATCTGTCTCCCAACAGCTGTTCCAGTGAGTCCCCTCCCCCAATCTTCTCTGAGCCTTCGGGGTCCTTCTGACATGGCCATTTAGCCCATGGTGTGCAAAAAAGTGTCGCTCAGAGGTAAAACAACCCAACCTGTGGTGTATACAGAAACTTCCAGAGTCGAAAGGGTTGATGTTTTGAATCTTATTTTCTAAGGAAGTGTACGGAATGTTATTCAAGCCCAAGTCGAATCGGAGGGATGTACACTGTAAGACAGTTTCTTGTCTGTATTTTGTATGTTCGTGCCTTAAATCGATTAACAAAAAAATCATTTAATCAGAAATGATAGTGCAATGGAATCTGGATTTAGCACGCCAATTAGAAATCGTGTTTTTCCAATTTTGTAATTCACAAGTTTAAATTTCTGACCTTAGATCTACGAGTATACTAGAATACAGGCGTTCCATTTTGTGAACCTTTTTCGCGTTTTACAAATAATTTCGGCTTCTTCCACGTGATGCTGGTTTGCATTGGGATGATTTTATAGCAGTGCGAAATTTTTTAAGTTTCATTTCCGGCATTACATAGCCGTTACACATTCCAGTCAGTACAAGTGGTCAGCCACCAACACCTTGTGAAATTAAACACTTCTCAGCAGGGTAGAAAAAAAATAACGAAAAGTAGACAACAGTAGTCCAGATCAAAACGCCAAATTAATCTGGCAGTCCATCCATTCTAGATGATAATCACTTTTGAATGACTAAAGGTCTGCATCACATGAAGACGGGTTCGAACATTGGTGGTAGGCCTAGAATGTTCGGGGCGGGGGTGGCTCAGTCGGTAGCGCGCCAGGCTCGTAATCAACAGTTCCGAGTCCCAGCTGAGTGAGAGTTGAGATTTATCTCCGCAAAACTCCCAGCCCTGCCCACGGTCAGTAGGGGACACCGATGGGCTTGGAAAGGCCGCCGTTCGTCGGATGGGACGTTAAGCCGTGGCCCGTGTGCGGGAGAGCCATACCGTGTGCACTTTAAAGAACACACTGATGGCCTTGGCGAAAGGCTACCATCTGTCTCCCAACAGCTATTCCAGTGGGTCCCCTCCCCTAACCTTCTCTAAGTCTTCTGGGTCCTTGTGACCTGGCCATTTAGCTCATTGTGTGCAAAAAAGTGCCTCTCAGAAATAAAACAACCCAACCTGACTGTTCTGTGCATAATATCACAGGTGATTGGTGCATATAGGTAGCTCTTTTTCCAATATATGCCTAACGATTTTTATGACATAAACTATCTTGGAGTCTTTTGATTTTCTTGGCTTGCTATATAAACTTAGTAAGTTGGAGTTTTATATGGCGTTTTAACAACTATCTTTTGTGAACGTTTGGCTCTACAAGTTTTACTTTATTTCGTGTTATTTGGAACTATAATGACTTGCCTTGCATCTTAAGTCCCTTGTGCGCCAGAAAACCCGCAACTAAGCAAACATTTTTATTAGTAGAAATTGCGAACTTTCTGCGTAACGGCCTCGATTATGTCGTTCCTTATTTGACAATACAAAGTGGGAGGTTGTCTGAAGTCTTCCCCTGACCGATTTTCGCTGTCATTGTGTCAACATGAAGCTCATATTTTTTTACATAACCCAGCCGGTTTTCACCACCCAAAACTCTAAATTAATGATCTCGCTTCAAGATGACTTTAAAGAGACTTAGAATAAGAAGGAATGAATCCCGCCTCCACAAAAGGAGTGGGTGCCTCAGTCGGTAGCGCGCCAGGCTCGTAATCTGTAGTTCCCAGGATCGAGTCCCAGCTGGGTCAGCGTTAAGATTTATCTCCGCAAAATTTCCCGCCCTGCCCACGGTCAGTAGGGGACATCGATGGGCTTGGAAAGGCCGCCTCCGTCGAATGGGACGTTAAGCTGTGGCTCCGTGTGCGGGAGAGCCATACCCTGTGCACGTTAAAGAACACGCTGGATGGCCTTGACGGGAGGCTACCATCTGTCTCCCAACAGCTGTTCCAGTGGATCCCCTCCCCCAACCTTCTCTGAGCCTTCGGGGTCCATGTGACCTGGCCATTTAGCCCATTGTGTGCAAAAAAGTGCCGCTCAGAGGTAAAACAACCCAACTCAGAGGAGCGGGGATGTCTCAGTCGGTAGCGCGTCAGGTTCGTAATCTGCAGTTCCCAGGTTCGAGTCCCACCTGTGCCAGGGTTGAGATTTATCTCTGCAAAATTCCCAGCCTTGCCCACGGTCAGTAGGGCACACCAATGGGTTTTGTAAAGATGTTTAGTAAAGATCCATCGCATGGGACGTTAAACCGTGGTCCCGTGTACGGAAGAGCCACACCCTGTCGTTTTATTTGATTTTACTCGTTTGTGATATTTATACTTTGTTTCCTAGATTAAACACCTGTTTCTGATTTTAAATCGGTTCTCTACACCCATTGTTATTGTTGGGTTGTTTTACCTCTGAGCGGCACTTTTTTGCACACCATAGGCTAAATGGCCTGGTCACAAGGACTCCGAAGACTCAGAGAAGGTTGGGGGAGGGACCCACTGGAACAGCTGTTGGGAGACAGATGGTAGCCTCCCGTCAAGGCCATCCAGCGTGTTCTTTAACGTGCACAGGGTCTGGCTCTCCCGCACACGGGGCCACGGCTTAACGTCCCATCCGACGGACGGCGGCCTTTCCAAGCCCATCGGTGTCCCCTACTGACCGTGGGCAGGGAGGGGAATTTTGCGGAGATAAATCTTAATGCTGACCCAGCTGGGACTCGAATCTGGTAACTACAGAATACGAGCCTGGCGCGCTACCGACTGAGCCACCCCCGCCCCATTTTTATTGTTGACTTATACACTTTTTGATTCGTAAAATTCGTCATTTTTCTACTCATCTTTGTTGTATTCTTTTGTTTCTGTGTCAATTTTAACTTTAGTTGTGGGTTGAACGACTTCTATCACTTTATCTTTTTGTATGGTCAATATAGCCTTAGTTGTTCATGCGCCATAAAAACCCCAAACAACCAACCAGCCACACCCTGCACATTAAACAACATGTTGGATGGTCTTAACTGGACTCTACCATCTGTCTCCTAACAGGTGTAAAATGGGTTTTCTTCTCTGAGCCCTCGGGGTCCTTATGATCTGGCCATTTAGACCATTGTGTTCAGAAAAGTGCCACTCAGAGGTAGAACAACCGAACCTTAACAGGTTGAAGTCTCCTAAGTAAAATTAAATACCCCCTCAAGCAGCTGCTTGCCACAGAGATCTGACAGGAGCCTGTCAGTTTATATGCCAGAGTAGAAGGTCTGAGAGGATTGGCAGGTCCTCAGCAGAAAAACGACACAAACAGCCATGCCTTACCCGGGGCTCGAACCCAGGACCCTTACAGTAAACAATATCTTTGACAGAGCTGAGTACCAAGATATCCATGTCCGTTTCTGAGCAACAATTGCAAAACTTGAGAAGAGATGGGAACTAGAAACCTCGGCACTTGAGAGCTCTCATCGAGCACAGGCAGGTGACCTATCAATGTGAATTCTATCTGAACTGCATAGACTCCTTAGTTACCACTGAGAACAGCCAAACTGACTATTTTTTATCGCCCCTCTCAGCATAAGGTTCCGTCCAAGATGCCATCTATAAAATTGAATGTGGATGCATCCATCCGTACGCAAAGCTTTGAAAGGAGAGAAGCTAGAGAGATAAATCTTGGCCACTTACCTCAGTATTTTGCAACATTCAAGTGACAGGACGTACTTTGACTACGCCCTCGTGCTTTGGTGCATTATTTCCGCTTCCATAAATCACCTCTTCAGGGGGAATTTTTCAGCACATCCTTTACGAGGAGTTGCATTCCACTCGAATTTCGCCCCCCCCCCCGCACACCCACACCTCGTCTAGATCTCGATCGACTTGCCTTGCATCCTAATTACCAAGCCCAAGATTTAATACTTCCCACATGTTCGGATTGAAATATCTCATCTTTCAAAGGTAGATAGCCCCGAAGCTGCTAAACGTAGTTGATATTTTTTTTTAGGTTCATAAGAAATTATAATTAAGACAGAATTACATTTTTCGCATTTTCACTCTCATTCCTATGACATCACGTTCATTCGGAAATGACTGTCAAGTTACGTGCTTAAAATCTCTTAGTCGGATCTATAAGTCTTCAGTCGTATAGGGGCGGGGGTGGCTCAGTTGGTAGCGCGCTAGGCTCGTAATCTGTAGTTCCCAGGTTCGAGTCCCAGCTGGGTCAGTGTTGAGATTTATCCCCGTAAAATCGGACACCGATGGGCTTGGAAAGGCCGCCGTCCGTCGGATGGGACGTTAAGCCGTGGCCCCGTGTGCGGGAGAGCCATACCCTGTGCACGTTAAAGAACACGCTGGATGGCCTTGACGGGAGGCTACCATCTGTCTCCCAACAGCTGTTCCAGTGGGTCCCCTCCCGCAACCTTCTCTGAGCCTTCGATGTCCATGTGACCTGGCCATTTAGCCCATGGTGTGCAAAAAAGTGCCGCTCAGAGATAAAACAACCTAACCTAGAGCCAGTCGGATATCATTTAAAGCACCCATCTTTCTTTACCTCGTGTTCATTCGAGATGATTTTGACGTAGGGGGCGAGGCTGGCCGCCACGACCTCGTTAGCAATCTCATAAAACACTCTGTGGACTGTCACTGTGACTAGATTGGCACCTGCTCTAGACACGTTTACTTTTTTCTTGTTAACATCCAATTCTCTCAGTGGTATCAATTTAGACTTATACTCCATGCTTTGTATCGTTACATACAAAGCTTGGGCGTTCCAGGTATTTATGGCTTTGATACACCAAACTCCAAGAGCCTTTTCAATGGAATGCAGTGCGATTGCCGAGTGGTTAGCGCGCTTTGTAACTAATATAAGGGACCTGGGTTCGAGCCCCAGATAAAACAGTGTGCACTTGGGGAAGTATGTGTCGTTTTTTCTGCTGTGAATCTTGCCAACCTCTGACCTTCTACTATGGCGTATAAACTGACAGGCTCCTGTCAGACCTCTGTGGCAAGCAGCTGCTTGAGGGGGTATTTATTTTTTTATTTTTTATTTTTAATGCCAGTTATGTACACTTATTAAATAAATAAAAAGCCTACAACAGTGTAATATGAATATCAAATACTGAATCATAATATTTAGGCTAGTATGAAGAATTTATTCAATTGCACTTCAATTATATCACATGAAAAAATCCAAGCCCAATATCGAGGTTACAAGACTACCAACAAACTTAAGACAGGATATCGAGAAAAATATTTTTCAAGTCAGAACTCCAACCATTATTTGCCCAAAATTAGTACTCAATATAACTGTATAACATAACGATTAATTGTAAGATTAGAATAGTTTGGCTTAACATGAAAGCACCAAGATTTTCCTGAAATGCAACTGAGATTGTACATCATGAAAACAATCCAAACATAACACCAAATATTCTAAACAAAATTGCTTATAACCTCAAGGCAAATCTCAGGAAATACAATTTTTAACGAGAACACTAGCCATTTTTCAAAAAAGTAATGCTCACGCAGTAGCAGTGTAATATAAAAAGGAATTATAAAATAAGTATATTTAGTCTCAACATGAAACACCAATAACATTGGTTTACAGCATGGGGTATCCAACCTTTTGACTTCCCTGGGCAACATTGAGTGAAGCTGAATTGTTTTAGGTCGCACATAAAACAGCCATAAAAGTTTTTAATTGGGATATATGTTTGTGTCACTAATACTTTTGTCATTAGTGCATACAAAACTCCAAAAAACAAAAAAAAAAAATTGTGAAACCAATGCAGCAATGTCTGGTTCGATGGAAATGGTAGCAATTCGCAGTGAGTTCTCAAGGTGCTCGTCAGAAATTTTTTTCCTACTTTTTTTTTCTTAGTGTGCTTCATCCTTGAAAATAGTTTCTCACAAATGTACGTGCTGCCCAAAAGCGATGACATGAATAAGGCGGGATTGTGAAGATAGGGATATTTTTCTCTCGGAAGATAGGTCTTATAAAAGTCTAGTAAAGAGACATGATCAAATTTTTCTTTGGGTTGAATGTCTGATTGCAACTTTATGCATTCCATTCGAAAATTCGCAGATAATGTATTTATGTTGAATGAAAATGGAGTCACAAATATACCAAAATATTGATGATTTTTTCGGAAATCTTGAAATCTGTTCTCAAATTCTTGTATCTAAACGGAAAGCAAGGTTAATACATAATGGCCTATCCGATGGAATGACCCATCCGACGGGGCGGGGGTGGCTCAGTCGGTAGCGCGCCAGGCTCGTAATTTGTAGTTCCCAGGTTCGAGTCCCAGCTGGGTCAGCGTTGAGATTTATCTTCGCAAAATTCCCCGCCCTGCCCGCGGTCAGTAGGGGACACCGATGGGCTTGGAAAGGCCGCCGTCCGTCGGATGGGACGTTAAGCCGTGGCCCAGTGTGCGGGAGAGCCATACCCTGTGCACGTTAAAGAACACGCTGGATGGCCTTGACGGGAGGTTACCATCTGTCTCCCAACAGCTGTTCCAGTGGGTCCCCTCCCCCAACCTTCTCTGAGCCATCGGGGTCCATGTGACCTGGCCATTTAGCCCATGGTGTGCAAAAAAGTGCCGCTCAGAGGTAATACAACCCAACCCAACGACCCATCCGACTATTCCGTTAATACGTAATGACCTATCCGACTATTCCGTTAATACGTAATGAACTATCCGACTATTCCGTTAATACGTAATGACCTATCCGATGGAATGACCTATCTGATGGAATGACCTATCCGACTATTCCATTAATACGTAATGACCTATCCGACTATTCCGTTAATACGTAATGATCTATCCGATGGAATGACCTATCGACTACCTACGGCGGCCTTTCCAAGCCCATCGGTGTCCCCTACTGACCGTGGGCAGGGCGGGGAATTTTGCGGAGATAAATCTCAACGCTGACCAGCTGGGACTCGAACCTGGGAACTACAGATTACGAGCCTGGCGCGCTACCGACTGAGCCGCCCCCGCCCAGTATGTGCACGAAGTGCCGTCATAAGTGTAAATCAGTAGACAATGTTACCCAGTCTTCAGAAACCGACGAACGAAACGAATTTTACTGTAGCGTTGATTGCTGTACGAAATGTGTGTTTCAGAACCAATGAGCATAAACCGCATCCAGTACAACGTACAAAAACCATTCAGACTGTTGTCAGGGCTTGTATTCGTCGCATGCGGTGACAGGAAGCAATAATCTCACGCATTGCCGATCAACTGTTTCGAAACGACGATTAGTTAAAACGTTTAAAGCCCAGAGAAATGAAACAACCTCTCTCGCTGTTGAAAGACGTAGGAAAGAAAAAAAACGAAATCAACTTCACACTTCCAAAGAGCAAGTGTTTGCACAATACAATTGCAATTTACAAAAAAGAAACTGGGTTCAATGAGGAGGTCGCCAGTGCTTGACGAAGCAATTTTGGTGTTATGAATGAAGACGCCGTGTGCTGAGTGAGGTTCGCTTTATCCGTTCTTCAGGTGGCCGCAGATTTCTTTCCGCTTCCGCAAATGGCATCGGACCGTGGCTTTAAGCAGATACATACTGGGGCGGGAAATGATTGGGTTTTTTGGTGAATTCCTTATGACTGGACATTCGATATTTGTTTTTCGATAAACGACAATGATTTCTACTGAAATACTATTTTAATAAACAGTCGGGTTGGGTTGTTTTACCTCTGAGCGGCACTTTTTTGCACACCATGGGCTAAATGGCCAGGTCACATGGACCCCGAAAGTTAAGAGAAGGTTGGGGGAGGGGACCCACTGAAACAGCTGTTGGGAGACAGATGGTAGCCTCCCGTCAAGGTCATCCAGCGTATTCTTTAACGTGCACAGGGTATGGCTCTCCCGCACACGGGGCCACGGCTTAACATCCCATCCGACGGACGGCGGCCTTTCCAAGCCCATCGGTGTCCCCTACTGACCGTGGACAGGGCGGGGAATTTTGCGGAGATAAATCTCAACGCCGACCCAGCTGGGACTCGAACCTGGGAACTACAGATTACGAGCCTGGTGCGCTACCGACTGAGTCACTCGCGCCCCTTAATAAACAGGTAATTTATTTTCTAGACAAAAGATATCTTTGATTTGTAGAATTCGCGTCATCGAATAAAATACATTTATCTGAAGGGAACGTTTTGCCGTATTAAAGTCTTGAAATTAAATTGATTCTTGTTTTTTGACGTTCTATAGATATCTTCCCTGTCAGTCGTAGCTTTGTAATTATTTGTATAGTAATAGAAGAATAAAATGTTTCACGTGAATGGAAACTATGATACGAGATAAAGATGTATTTCAGACCTGCACTTTTTCAGTTGGGTTGTTTTACCTCTGAGCGGCATAATCTGTAGTTCCCAGGTTCGAGTCCCAGCTGGGTCAGCGTTGAGATTTATCTCCGCAAAATTCCCCACCCTGCCCACGGTCAGTAGGGGACACCGATGGGCTTGGAAAGGCCGCCGTCCGTCGGATGTGACGTTAAGCTGTGGCCCCGTGTGCGGGAGAGCCATACCCTGTGCACGTTAAAGAACACGCTGGATGGCCTTGACGGGAGGCTACCATCTGTCCCCAACAGCTGTTCCAGTGGGTCCCCTCCCCCAACTTTCTCTGAGCCTTCGGGGTCCATGTGACCTGGCCATTTAGCCCATGGTGTGCAAAAAAGTGCCGCTCAGAGGTAAAACAACCCAACCCAACCATTCAGGTTACGAGCTATGACTGTGACGTTTTTAAAACGTTGTACACTAGGGGAAAGTTCACTCGACAACCAGTTCATAAATTGTTTCATGGTGGAAAATGATACAAATTTTCATTGATTGTCTTAGTGATAAGTAGCCAGTCACAAGATGGTTTGTAAATCTCCATCAGGAAGTTGTACAGTTTCCAGATAAAAAATATATGTACCCCATTTCGATGACTTCCTTCTTGCATGGTTTAACGAATTTTGGTTCATCAGGCTTGCAGAAGATTTTTCTTTGGGTCAAAAATTTCCAAGCATTTCGCACAATGATGTCTTGTCTGACAGCTTTTTGAAAGATGTACCTGATAACATATTGCACAATGGGTAAAGCAGAGGGTCGTTAAAACGAACCACGTTAGGTGTGAGACAACTTTTACAGATTTGACTGTCATTGAATGTTTTCAAACATTGATGGCAAAATTTTTTAACACCAAAGAAATCTGCCAATTTTATCACTTCGAAATGTCCACTACTGAGGAGCAGGTAAATGTTGTTTGGTGCTTCTCGTCCAACATAGATAGGGGCAAATCCATCATCTGCCGAATACACAATAATACGATAGGCCAATGCAAGGTGCTGCTGAAAGAGCCGCACCTCTGGTTGCCGCAGAAACCAATGGGGATGGTGGCGTCAAGGTGAAGTTGATGAGCTTCCGTCGCCTGCAGTTGGTGACACGGACGTCTCACACTATCATGCTTGTTTGGTTGACCTCTGTTTTTCGAGCACCGCTCACACACCGCAACGAGAGCTCTCACCATACAAATTAAATCAGAGTTCACAATTTTAAGGACAGCTTTCTTGTTTTTAATAAAGGACTCATCATCAGTGAGCGATTGCGTCTCGGGCCCAGTACGTCCACGGCTTTGTCACTTTGGGCGGGGTTGGCTCAATCGGTAGCGCGCCAGGCTCGTAATCTGTAGTTCCCAGGTTCGAGTCCCAGCTGGGTCAGCGTTGAGATTTATCTCCGCAAAATTCCCCGCCCTGCCCACGGTCAGTAGGGGACACCGATGGGCTTGGAAAGGCCGCCGTCCGTCGGATGGGACGTTAAGCCGTGGCCCCATGTGCGGGAGAGCCATACCCTGTGCACGTTAAAGAACACGCTGGATGGCCTTGACGGGAGGCTACCATCTGTCTCCTAACAGCTGTTCCAATGGGTCCCCTCCCCCAACCTTCTCTGAGCCTTCGGGGTCCATGTGACCTGGCCATTTAGCCCATGGTGTGCAAAAAAAGTGCCGCTTAGAGGTAAAACAACCCAACCCTGTTAAAATGATTCCCGAGGAATAATTGTAACGTGTCTGGGATTTTAAAACCGTAAAATCTGATCGCTCTTTCCCACATTTTCAACCTATTGAGACTTCCGTATTTGTTCTTCCGGAATGTTTTATGGCGTCCTCTCCGATTCCAGTTCCTTTATAGCCGTCACGTCTCCGTATCCCCGAATTTTGTTACTAAGAGGTTAACTTCTTCTAAGTGCTGAAAAAACAAGAAAAAGATATTAATAAACAAAAAAGCTTAAAAGAAATTTTTTTAAGCCGGAAAAGTGAATCGTCAAGCGTCCGATCTGCCGCTGACTGTAGCTATTTTTCAGATGGTGTAGAAAAGGCGTCGTCCATCGGATGGGACGCTAAGCCGTGACTCCATATGCGGGAGAACCATACATTGTGCACATTAAAAAACACGCTGGATGGCCTTGACAGGGGGCTACCTTTTGTCTCCTAAGATCAATCCAGTGGGTACTCTCCCCCAACCTTCTAAGTCCCTCGGGGTCTTTATGACCTGGCCATTTAGCCCATTATATGCAAAAAAGGGCCACTCAGAAGTAAAACAACCTAACTCAGTCGCTATTTTTAAATACTAATTCGCATTCCCAGGTTCGAGTCCCTCCTGGGTCAGCGTTGAGAATTATCTCCGCAAAGTTCTCCGCCCTGTCCGCGGTCAGTAGGGGACACCGATGGGCTTGGAAAGGCCGCCGTCCGTCGGATGGGACGTTAAGCCGTGGCCCCATGTGCGGGAGAGCCATACCCCGTGCACGTTAAAGAACACGCTGGATGGCCTTGACGGGAGGCAACCATTTGTCTCCCAACAGCTGTTCCAGTGGGTCCCCTCCCCCAACCTTCTCTGAGTCTTCGGGGTCCATGTGACCTGGCCATTTAGCCCATGGTGTGCAAAAAAGTGCCGCTCAGGGGTAAAACAACCCAACCCAACTAATTCGCAACTGCTACACAGTAAAACTTGAAATGCATTTTTTAGGCCCCTCGTATCGTGAGGCCCTAAGCTGTACCTTAGCTTATGCGTAAGTGGGGCCTTGACTAAATATCTCTCGGTTTAAGTTATCACCGAACCTGTAGCAGAATTGCTCCAAAGAATAAGTGGATAGAGTTCAGCGACCGTGAGAGTGCGAACTCAGCTTAGAGGAATTTTTAGGATTGCCCTGATTGAGAGATAGTTTGCTTTTTATGACCTTATGAAGCACAAAAATTCTTATCTGAAAATTCGACATCGTAACTAAATGTCTTATTATCGTTTAATCAGGTAACGAACTTAGTTTTCAAAACGTGTCTTACATTTCTTGCGATGTAAGTGAAAGAGACTTCTAAGAGGTCATTGATACGGAGGTTCAGAATTCTGCATCTTGTGATTTCAAGTCCCGATTTAGTTTTTGAAACGTGATCTGAAACTAGAAATTAATCTGAATATGGATCCTGAAATTTATATATCCAGAGATGAGACTGATTCTGTCATTCAATGGAAGTACTTATGTCTCCATACAAAGGCTTTCCATAATTTCGGAAATGAGTAATTAATAGTAAATTTAAAGTATTTTTATTTCGTTTGTCTGCATCAGAAAATATTGAATTGCACGAATATAATGTTCATATGAGTTAATTCAAAAGTCTGAATTTTGCCGTGAACTTTTTACATCCATAAAGAAAAAAAAAACTCATCTCTAACCTCATCATCATCATCATCATCATCAAGCAGCCATAGGCTACGGAGGTCCAACCAGACCATGCAATTTAGTTCTCCAAGCAAGTCTGTCCTGAGCTACATCTGCTGCATCCGGCCACTGCACACTACTTCTAACAAGGTCCTGTTTAACATTGTCTGCCCACCGCATCTTAGGTCTCCCCTTCTTTCTCAGGCCTTTAGGCCTCAGAAAGAAGGCGAATAGGGTTATGAACATGAACTTTAGGTCTCCCCTTCTTTCTGAGGCCTTAGGCCTCAGAAAGAAGGGGAGACCTAAAGTTCATGTTCATAACCCTATTCGCCAATCTATTATTATTCATACGGGCAACATGGCTAAACCATCGGAGTCTCTCTCTGCACAATATGCTGCTTAAAGGAGGTTGCTGACTCCTTTGCTTAACATCATCATTAGTTACAAAGTTGAACCACCTAATACCCAAGATACTGCGTAAGCATCTGGAATCAAAAGCATCTAGTTTCCTGTTATCTTGTTTACACAGCGTCCAAGTTTCGCTATCATTAACTAACCCTAGAAAGAACCAAACTATTATACTGTCTAATTTTAGTCTTTAGGTGTATACACCTATTTCTCCACAATCTCCATAGATTCTTAAAAGTCCCGGCAGCAATCCCTATTCGTCTGTTAATCTCATGCCGCACATCACCATTATCTGTTACATAGCCGGTCCAGAGTCTCTATGTTGAGACCGATGAACCATCTTTATCTATTCGCCGTCAGCAGTTGTCCCTGCAGTATGCATCAAAATTGCGATCCCTGCCAGGCCATCCCACTTGGGACTGCGTTTTTAGTCCCAGGTGGGAAATGTTATACCAGAATCGGCCGACTGCCATTCGTCCTTTCGGTTTGCGTGTCCGAGGCTACCTCAGAGACATCAACACCAGTCTCGATAGCATCGCACAGTCGACAGCTGAGCCACTTCCACCTTGGCTCGCTGTTTCCCCTTCCTGCGATTTTTCCCTGTGCAGGACGGGGAAGGCCTTTACACCCGACTGTGTGTACCGGCAACTCTTTGCCAGCCATCGTGCTGCGCACCCGGACTTCTTGCCTGTCTTCACAGATGGCTCGAAGTCCGGCACTTCAGTGGGATCAGCCATGGTCTGCTGTGATGTAATCATTGCAGACCAGATCCCACTGCAGTGTTCCATCTTCACTGCTGAGTTGCATGCTATCAGCATTGCCTTGGACCATATAGCAGCTAAGCATCATCGTCGGTGTGTGCTTTACACCGACTCGCTTAGCTCGCTACAGGCTTTGATCTCGGTGAGGCATCGGCCTCACCCTGTTCTCTCCAAGATCCGCCAGCAGCTCCATCGTCTGGCAGCCACCACCACAATTCTCTTCTGTTGGGTGCCCGGTCATGTCGGAATCAGGGGCAATGATTTGGCAGATTCTGCTGCCAGGTCGGCCACGCCCCTGTCCGACTCTCCGTTGCCGGTTCCATATGTGGATTTCCGGCAGCGTTTCACCATCGAGCTCCGGGCACAGTGGCAGAGATCTTGGTCTGAACAGGTTGCTAACAAGCTCTTCGAGATCAAGCCCATTGTCAAACCGTGGCAGTCTTGTTTTCGCAGGAATCGTAAGGAGGAAGTTGTCCTTGCTCGGCTCCGCTTAGGTCACTCGTTTTTAACACACTCTTTTCTTCTTAAGGCGGACGCAGTACCTAAGTGCGAGTTTTGTGACACCATTTTAACAGTTAAACATATTTTAATTTATTGTCCAGCTTTTAACCTCGACCGACGTTTGTTTTTTACCTTTCACGATTTTACGTCCGAGCCCCTTACACTCGGACATCTTTTATCCGGTGATTCACTTTTAACTACTGTTTTCGAATTTTTACGCTTTACCGGATATTATACTCGTTTATAAATTTTCTCTTTTTTAGTGGATTTTTACCTGTTTTTTCCATGGGTCCTATACACCCCTTGTTATTGTTGATTTTACACTTGTTGTTTTCTTTTATTCTTTTTCTCTATCTCGTTTTTATGCTGTGTTGTTTGTGTCTCTTTTAAATCTGGTTGTGGGTTTCATATCTTTTACCCTTTTAATCGTTTGTTTGGCGCAATATAGCCTTAGTTGCTATTGCGCCAAAAAACCCCAAACAACCAACCAACCAATCTGTTACATAGCTCCCAAGATAATTAAACTGTGACACCTGCTCAAGACTGCAACCATTCAGATTAACTGAATCACAGCCTGCCTGACCAATTTTCATCACTTTAGTTTTCTCTCTGTTTATAACCAAACCTACTCTACTACCAGTCTCATCAACAGCTCGAATGAAAGAGTTAATCTCATCAATATCATTTGCCAAAAGGGCTAAATCATCAGCATAATCTGTCAGAAATTTTCGTATCTCCAGCCCATTTAAGGCCAAAATCTTTCCCTTGAAGTGAATTTCGCATAACATAATCAATAACCAAGCTAAAGAGAAAAGGAGACAAAATGCACCCTTGTCGAACACCAGAAGTAATGCTAAACCAATTGCTACAAGCCTTACGAACACACGACTCAGTGTTATTATAGAGAGCTTTCATAATGTTAACTAACTTGTCTGGTATACCATATGATCCCACAATCAACCACAAATTATGACGATCAACATAGTCGAAAGTCTTTTTGAAATCAACAAAGCTAGCAACCAAAGGTTTCTGAAACTCTAAACATTTCTCAAGAATCTGCCTAAGTGAAAATATCTGATCCACACATCCCCTACCACTTCTGAATCCACATTGCTCATCACGCAAATTGACTGTCAACCAGATTATTAATTCTATTAAGCACAATCATGGAAAGAACTTTACCTCGAACAGAGAGTAGGCTGATACCCCTATAGTCATCACAAGAACTGCGATTACCTTTTTTAAAAAATAGGGATAATAATAACTCTGGTAAAATCCTTAGGGACCTGCCTTTATCATAAAAGATATTCAGAATTTCAGTCATCCAAGTGGTAACCGAAACAGTCCCAGCTCTGAGCATTTCTGTAGTAATTTCATCTACCCCTGGGGATTTACGAAGTTTAAGTTTAGAAACAGCCAAAATAACTTCAGATTGTGTTATAGGGCCAACATTAAAGCCACCAATGCATCTATCATCATTGCAAACAATGGGAGTAGAAATAACCACATTGTTTAGAACATCACTGAAATGCTCAGCCCACCTAGCCATGACAGAATCCTCACCTTCTATAACCTTACCTTGTTTATCTTTCAATCCCTGTATACCTGCCCGTTTTCTACCACACAAAACATTTAACTCTCTGGTACAGCTCTCTGCTGTTGTGCTGTCTAACTGCTTCCTCGGCTTTGTCAGTCAAATTATCAAGCCAAAGATTCTTATCAGCAGCTAATTGATCTTTTCCACGTTTATTAGGTTCTTTGTAGTGCTTTGTATTAGGACTAGTAGGGTATTGATTAAAGACATTCCTGCAATTCTTTCTTTCCGAAATAAGCTCAAGTGTCCTATCACTCAGATAATTCTGTCTCCTCTGCTCATTTTTTCCTAAAAGAATACTGTTAGTGTCCAAAAAAGCCTGTTTAAAATGATACCATTCTTCCTCAACTTCACTAGTAAGCATACCATGACTGTCATAATGACTAAGTAACCTATCATGGTAAGCTTTAGCTATAACTGGGTCTTTCAGAGCTTCAGTATTAAAGGTAAATTTTTTAACCCTAGCACAACACTTTTTAAGTTTAAGTTGCAAGACACTTTTAACAGGGTAATGGTCAGATCCAATTTCAGCTCCCCTATATGACTTGGTATTCCTAACAGAACTAGCCCATTTGCTGTTAATTAATATATAATCAATCATATTCTTATGCAGCCCATCTGGTGAAACCCATGTGTACTTATGTATGTCGCGGTGTTTGTAATAAGTGTTAATTATTCTGAAACCATTGAGTTTGCTTACCTGTAGGATACGTTGCCCATTGCTATTGCAGCTACCATTAGAACCTATCACCCCTCCCCAAAGGTCAGAGTCGGTACCAACTTTGGCATTGAAGTCACCAAGAACAAGGGTAATATCTCCTTTCTTGACAGAATTCAAAATATCCTGAAGTTGTCCGTAAAACCTATCCTTCTCATCCTCATCGGCATCCTCAGTGGGGACATAACAGCAGATAACATTCAAGTCTTTAATGCTTGTCTGAAATTTTGCTGTAAGGAACCTTTCATTAATGCACTCATATCCTAGAAGAGCATCACTAGCATGTCTGCTTGGTGATGCATGGTGATAGCATGTCTGCTTACGCCTTGGTGATGCTTCCCATCCTCCCTCCCTGAAAAGAGAAATTTAAAGTTACCCATGGCCGAGTGGTTAGCGCACTTGGCTACTGATCTAAGGGACCTGGGTTCGAGCCCCGGGTAAGGCATGGCTGTTTGTGCCGTTTTTCTGCTGAGGACCTGCCATCCTCTCAGACCTTCTACTGTGGCATATAAACTGACAAGCTCCTGTCAGACCTCTGTGGCAAGCAGCTGCTTGAGGGGGTATTTATTTATTTATTATTTTTTAAGTATCTCACCTTTACCTGTCCATCTGGTCTCTTGCAGGCCGAGAACATCTAAATTATAACGGTGGAATTCTTGTGTGAGGACATCAAGAGAAAAAGCTCTGTGCAGAGTCCTCATATTCCAGCTACCTATGGAGAGAAAATGGTTAGTGGGATGTTTAAAGAAACTATGTTTATTGGGAGAGGGAATGCAAACAACATCAAACATCCCCCTAATCGCAGACATGGGGCAAAGACCCGTTCCCCAGGTAAATGTGGCAATCTGGGAAGAGAATGGGATCACCATAGCGGACAACACTGAGGGAAAGACACATGTTACAAGTGCCTTTGTACATATATCCAGGATGATATAACATTTTCAAACACTGAGGACAGAAATTCTTTGCCCCAAATAGTCCTGATGGTGATGTGATCACATCGAAATGATGATTGTCGAACAGCAGGAAAAGTGACTGAGGTGCATCACTTCCTACAAAAAGTGGTACAAACTCGTCATCAGCCGAGCACACGGCAATGCGAAATTCTGGAGTTAAGCGGAGTTGATACATTTTTACTTCTGAGAGGCCGCAAGGACCAATGGGTGCTACGGCATCTGAGTGAAGGTTTTCTTCTTGTCGCATATGAAAACGTCAATATGCATTGACGATGTTTATTTCATCATAATTATTTACCAATCCTCTTCAGACTGCCCGCCCTGCCCACGGTCAGTAGGGGACACCGATGGGCTTGGAAAGGCCGCCGTCCGTCGGATGGGACGTTAAGCCGTGGCCCCGTGTACGGGAGAGACATTCCTGTGCACGTTAAAGAACACGTTGGATGGCCTTGACGGGAGACTACCATCTGTCTCCCAACAGCTGTTCCAGTGGGTCCCCTCCCCAATCTTCTCTGAGCCTTCGGGGTCCATGTGACCTGGCCATTTAGCCCATGGTGTGCAAAAAAGTGCCGCTCAGAGGTAAAACAACCCAACCCTATTGCAGTCATGAACCGCTCAGCCATGAGATCATTGCGCAGTATCAGAGGAAGGTTCACAGGATTATTTATGTCTGGATTACGGAAACACAAGCGAACATGAGAATAATCCTCTCGAGACACAAGATCTGTTAACATTTCAATGTGAATCCCACGCAGAGCTGGATTGAAATTATGGGCATCCACGTCCTCCATTCCTTTAAGCTGAACAGTAGTAGACACAAACGTAATTTTAAATTTTTGTGAGTTCAAGTTCCTCACATTTTTCATGATGTAAAGGAAGTCCTCCATCAATGGCACGGGAAGTCCGGAAACAACACCATCATCAACGCTAGCAGGCACATAGGGCGAACCACCTGGCTGTGAAGAGGCATGGGTGCCTTTATTCTTATTATCCTAGCTTGTCGCAATGCACAAGCTGCACGCTGGAACCTCGAACTGGGGAGGAATTTCTCTACCCAATCTTGGAGTGCTTGCAAGAAACTTGAGCTGGGTCAGCAAGACGTTTTGTCCCAGATAAAAAACAGCTTTCAAATTGGATACTTGATCCACTAAGGCATCAAAAGCAGAGGTTGTCTGCCTTCTCTCCTCTTCCAATGAGGGGCGGGGGTGGCTCAGTCGGTAGCGCGCCAGTCTCGTAATCTGTACTCCCCAGGTTCGAGTCCTAGTTGGGTCAGCGTTGAGATTTATCTCCGCGAAATTCCCTGCCCTGTCCACGGTCAGTAGGGGACACCGATGGGTTTGGAAAGGCCGCCGTCCGTCGGATGGGACGTTAAGCCGTGGCTCCGTGTGCGGGAGAGCATACCCTGTGCACGTTAAAGAACACGCTGGATGGCCTTTACGGGAGGCTACCATCTGTCTCCCAACAGCTGTTCCAGTGGGTCCCCTCCCCCAAACTTCTCTGAGCCTTCGGGGTCCTTGTGACCTGGCTCTTTAGTCCATGGTGTGCAAAAAAGTGCCCCTCAGAGGTAAAACAGCCTAACGTTAAAGAACACGTTGGATGGCCTTGACGGGAGGCTACCATCTGTCTCCCAACAGCTGTTCCAATGGGTCCCCTCCCCCAACCTTCTCTGAGCCTTCGGGGTCCTTGTGACCTGGCTCTTTAGTCCATGGTGTGCAAAAAAAGTGCCCCTCAGAGGTAAAACAGCCTAACGTTAAAGAACACGTTGGATGGCCTTGACGGGAGGCTACCATCTGTCTCCCAACAGCTGTTCCAATGGGTCCCCTCCCCCAACCTTCTCTGAGCCTTTGGGGTCCTTGTGACCTGGCTCTTTAGTCCATGGTGTGCAGAAAAGTGCCCCTCAGAGGTAAAACAGCCTAACGTTAAAGAACATGTTTGATGGCCTTGACGGGAGGCTACCATCTGTCTCCCAACAGCTGTTCCAATGGGTCCCCTCCCCCAACCTTCTCTGAGCCTTCGGGGTCCTTGTGACCTGGCTATTTAGTCCATGGTGTGCAAAAAAGTGCCGCTCAGAGGTAAAACAACCCAACCAGCAAAATATTTTTAAATCAAATATCTAATGTCTACTTGTGTTATGAGGAATTCGAAAGAATGGAACGCACGTTCGTCGCATAGAATAAACTTTTGCTGATTCATGATTGTTACTTTGAATTTTTGATATTCTGGACATACAAATTATAATAATAATAAAAAAAAATAAATACCCCCTCAAGCAGCTGCTTGTCACAGAGGTCTGACAATACCAAACTCAATTCCTTTTTTTGCTCTGCCTGCTCGAATATTTTTGTGATGGACACTTCAGTGATGTTATATCTTTGACATGATTCGTTAGAGAAATAGAGATTAATATTTTGTTTTTACAGCATTCTGTTTAACAATAATATACACCAAAGAGCCAAAACATTATGACCAACGCGTCTTTATGCAAATCGAAGCAACTGCAGGTAAACGACGACATGTGTCTCTGAAGGTCACGTAACGGTATAAATAACACCTGATACTGAGCAGCGTACTTCAGCGAGTTTGACAAAGGCCAAATTGTAATGGCCAGACGATTGGGTCAGAGCATTTCCGAGACGGCAAGGCTTGTGGAGTGCTCATGGTCAGCCATGGTTAGTACCTTCAAAAAGTGGTCTGAGGAGAGAAAAAATCACGAAACGCCATCAAGGTGTGGGCCGATCACAGCTGATCCATGCTAGAGGTGAGCAAAGGCTATCCCGTATGGTACGAGCCAACAGAAGGGATATTGTGGCGCAACTCGCCCATAATTTGAATGCTGGTGACGGGAGTGATGTCACAACACGCAGTTCATCGAACTCTGCTGAAAATGGGGCTGCGTAGCCACAGGGCCGCTTCGAGTGCCCATGCTAACCTCGGTTCACCGTCGAAAGCGCCTACAGTGGGCATGCGAGTATCAAAACTCGACCTTGAATGATTAGAATAAGATCGTCTGGTCCGATGAATCTCATTTCCTGTTTCACCATGTGGACCTCCGGGTATGTGTGTGTCGTTTACCTGGAGAAGTGTTGGCACCAGGATGCACCGTGGGACGAAAACAAGCCAGTGGAGGAAGTGTAATACTTTGGGCAATGTTCTGCTGGAAAATCCTCGGTGCAGTCATTCATGTGCATTAAACTATGACGTCTACCACCTACCAAAATAGGGGCGGGGGTGGCTCAGTCGGTAGCGCGCCAGGCTCGTAATCTGTAGTTCCCAGGTTCGAGTCCCAGCTGGGTCAGCGTTGAGATTTATCTCCGCAAAATTCCCCGCCTTGCCCACGGTCAGTAGGGGACACCGATGGGCTTGAAAAGGCCGCCGTCCGTCGGATGGGACGTTAAGCCGTGGCCCCGTGTGCGGGAGAGCCATACCCTGTGCACGTTAAAGAACACGCTGGATGGCCTTGACGGGAGGCTACCATCTGTCTCCCAACAGCTGTTCCAGTGGGTCCCCTCCCCCAACCTTCTCTGAGCCTTCGGGGTCCATGTGACCTGGCCATTTAGCCCATGGTGTGCAAAAAAGTGTCGCTCAGAGGTAAAACAACCCAACCCAACCTACCAAAATATCATTGCAGACCAGGTACATCCTTTCATGGCAACGGTATACCCTTCTAGCAGTGCCTTCTTTCAGCAGGATAATGCGCCATGCCGCACTGCCTGGATGGTTTGACAATGGTTCGCGGAACCTGAGGAAGACTTCCAGATATTGCCCTGGCCTCCAAATTCCCCAGATATCAATTGCAAACATTTTCTTACCTCAACATAACAATATGCTTAAACATTTTCTTACCTCCTGATTATTTGTGAAATTTCCAACAGCCATATTTAAACAATGTATGATGGCAATGTACATATATAATGCTTGTGGGTACTGTTTCTATATATACGCTAGCAGAGCCTGCAATTTCCCACTCACGAAACTGAACCCATCACTTATTCTTGGCCACAAAGTTATTTAAATTTTGGCACTGACTTCAATAAGTTTTCCAACATGATTGACACCAAATCTTGACCAGTATGCTAATTAATAAAATAAAATTGAGAGGGACTGTAGATAATACTTACGTTCATTTTATTAATTAACATATCTCGCGCATAGACTTAACTGCACAGTCGTTGAAGCATCGGTCGTTACATGGATCGAAAATGAAAAACATTGTAGAGCACTGACTGTTTTAACTAGTTTCTTTAAAATCAAATTACTTCAAATTTTTGGGGCGGGGGTGGCTTAGTCGGTAGCGCGCCAGGCTCGTAATCTGTAGTTCCCAGGTTCGAGTCCCAGCTGGGTCAGCGTTGAGATTTATCTCCGCAAAATTCCCCGCCCTGCCCACGGTCAGTAGGGGACACCGATGGGCTTGGAAAGACCGCCGTCCGTCGGATGGGACGTTAAGCCGTGGCCCCGTGTGCGGGAGAGCCATACCCTGTGCACGTTAAAGAACACGCTGGATGGCCTTGACGGGAGGCTACCATCTGTCTCCCAACAGCTGTTCCAGTGGGTCCCCTCCCCCAACCTTCTGAGCCTTCGGGGTCCATGTGACCTGGCCATTTAGCCCATGGTGTGCAAAAAAGTGCCGCTCAGAGGTAAAACAACCCAACTACAAATTTCTATTTAATTCTGGATGTGTGAGCATTGATTTTCGATAAAAAAAATTCTGCCTCTTTTTAATGGAAAATAATTAATTCTTCATGAGACCTCTATGAATTTTCTGCAGCTTGAACCCAAGTCTTTATGACCTGCAGCTAGGCGCACTATAAATATAAAAAAAATAAATACCCCCTCAAGCAGCTGCTTGCCACAGAGGTCTGACAGGAGCCTGCACTAACCACTCGATAACAATCACTGTCTTGATAACAACAACAAAACTCTGCATTGTTTCTGCTCGATTAACAAAGTAATCTTTCCAAATAAGTTTTGTCTGAATTGACAGACTTTTGTGGTCTTTATAAAATGATATATCATTTTATAAAGACCATTATCAGCAATAATTCGAACCACGACATCATCGAAACCATTATTCCCTCTACCGAAAAAAAGTAAGAGCTTGAAAAATAAGTCAAGGTCGCCAGTAAAAGTGCAAAAAAGAAACCATTAAGTTCAGTTTTTTTGCCTGCTCTGAATGTATGGCTTCATCTCCGATGATGAAGCCCTTAACAGAAAGCAATGTGGTGGCAAGAACAGCCACGGTAAGCCCGTTGGACCGTTAGAGGCAGTGGCGGGTTGACAGAGCTCTCCCAACAGTCACGTGATCGCTACCTGTGTGACGACATCGCTCGTCGAGAGCTGTTCAAGCCTCGCCTGCCTCCAATCGTCCCAGTCTCGCGGTAACCATGGGGAGTAACTCGCAGGTGCGTTTTCTGGTCAAATCCCAGCAGCAGCCTTCAGCCAAGCTGAGGTAGGACGACTTTTTTGGTTCTCATTTTTCTCTCGCTTCACAACTCTTGTTTCGCTTCCTGCTCCCCGTATCCCATTGTTTTATTAAGGTTTGTTTTTTATTTACCTCCCTTGAGAATGGTCACGTCGTGCATGTGTGAAGGTTGTAGGAGTGTTTAGCAACATTTTTAGGTGGGGTGGGTGGAGCGTTTTTCATCCGAGGGTGGGGTAGGTATTGCTTTTGAAGGCTGCGTCTGAAAGGATTCGTGAACTCGGCTTTCCTTTTTTAATCGACTCGCTGATGATCAGATTTAATGAATCACGTTGGAATAAATGTTGTGCTTGGAACGTTTCTTATATAAAAGTTCTCGAGGCGGTGAAGTTGGAATACGTCAGTCAGGCTCGTGACGTGAAGTTCCCAGATTCGACTGTTATCTGTATCAGCGTTGAAGTGGCTTCGGTCATAAATGGGGCACAGTTGATTTTGGGTTGGTTGGGTTGTTTTACCTCTGAGCGGTACTTTTTTGCACACCATGGGCTAAATATGGCCAGGTCACATGGACCCCGAAGGCTCAGAGAAGGTTGGGGGAGGAGACCCATTAGAACAGCTGTTGGGAGACAAATGGTAACCTCCCGTCAAGGTCATCCAGCGTGTTCTTTAACGTGCATAGGTTGGGTTGTTTTACCTCTGAGCGGCACTTTTTTGCACACCATGGGCTAAATGGCCAGGTGACATGGACCCCGAAGGCTCAGAGAATGTTGGGGGAGGAGACCCATTGGAACAGCTGTTTGGGAGACAAATGTAACCTCCCGTCAAGGCCATCCAGCGTGTTCTTTAACGTGCATAGGTTGGGTTGTTTTACCTCTGAGCGGCACTTTTTTGCACACCATAGGCTAAATGGCCAGGTGACATGGACCCCGAAGGCTCAGAGAAGGTTGGGGGAGGAGACCCATTGGAACAGCTGTTCGGAGACAGATGGTAATCTCCCGTCAAGGCCATCCAGCGTGTTCTTTAACGTGCACAGGCTATGGCTCTCCCGCACACGGGGCCACGGCTCAACGTCCCATCCGACGGACGGCGGCCTTTCCAAGCCCATCGGTGTCCCCTACTGACCGTGGGCATTCTGACCTAGATCTTCAATTTATGCCTAGTGACTTTTTTTCCGTAAATAACTTATTTTCAAAGTTAGGTAGATTTGAATGTGGCTATTCGTTTACTTAACATGAAAGTGTCCGGACACTTTTTGCAATACAGTGTATAATCAGTGCATTTTGTTAATATAAAACCATATTTCAATGTAGCACACACAGTACGATGTCAGTATATCTGAATATAGCCAGTATTACGTTATACTGATAACCATAATTCCTTTGTGTATGTTAAACTTATATTGCAATGTGACCCAAGTACATAAATCATACATGGGTTGGGTTGTTTTACCTCTGAGCGGCACTTTTTTGCACACCATGGGCTAAATGGCCAGGTCACACGGACCCCGAAGGCTCAGAGAAGGTTGGGGGAGGGGATCCACTGAAACAGCTGTTGGGAGACAGATGGTAGCCTCCCGTCAAGGCCATTCAGCGTGTTCTTTAACGTGCACAGGCTATGGCTCTCCCGCACACGGGGCCACGGCTCAACGTCCCATCCGACGGACGGTGGCCTTTCCAAGCCCTTCGGTGTCCCCTACTGACCGTGGGCAGGGCGGGAATTTTGCGGAGATAGATCATCTCAACGCTGACCCAGCTGGGACTCGAACCTGGGAACTACAGATTACGAGTCTGGCACGCTACCGACTGAGCCACCCCGCCCCTCAGATGATTTTGAAAAGTACGACCTCCGAGGAGCGAGACATTATACCATGGTTCTTTGTGTAGAAGATCGTTTGTTTGGGTCTTACCTATTAGACTCAAGGACACACAACATAATAAATAATCAAGTTCAACTATGCAAACTTCCATTCTGCTCTCAGTGAGATCGGGGACACCGTTGGACTTAAAGAGGGCGATATTCGTCGCATAGGACATTAAGCCGTGATTCTGTGTGCACGATATTTATACGCTTGCAGGTTAAATTGAAAACCAGGGCAAGCAACATAAAGCTTTTAGGTTATCTCTGTCCTTTGTAGTCTGTAGCGCGCCAGCATCATAATCTTCAGTTCCCAGGTTCGAGTCCCAGCTTGGCCAACATTGAGATATATCTCCGCAAAATTGCCCGCCCTGCCTTCAGTCAGTAGGGGACACCGATGGGCTTGGAAAGGCCGCCGTCCGTCGGATGGGACGTTAAGCCGTGGACCCTTGTACAGGAGAGCCATACCCTGTGCACGTTAAAGAACACTCTGGATGGCCTTGACGGGAGGCCACCATCTGTCTCCCAACAGCTGTTCCAGTGGGTCCCCTCCCCCAACCTTCTCTGTGCCTTCGGGGTCCATATGACCTGGCCATTTAGCCCATGGTGTACAAAAAAAGTACCACTCAGAGGTAAAACAACCGAACATATAATATCATTAAAGCTAAGGTTTCTTCTTCGTGAAAAATTCAAACTGTTAGTAAAATTTATTTCTTTTTTTTTTCCAAATTGTTGGGATAGTTTTGTTTGGTAGTAAAATAGACTTAGCACGCTTGGCTACTGATCTACGGGACCTGGGTTCGAGCCCCGGGTAAGGCATGGCTGTTTGTGTCGTTTTTCTGCTGAGGTCCTGCCATCCTCACAGACCTTTACTTTGGCATGTAAACTGACAGGCTCCTGTCAGACCACTGTGGCAAGCAGCTGCTTGAGGGGGTATTTATTTTATTTTTTATTTACTCACTCCAGATGAACCCAGACACCGGCATTGTCATCATCAGCCGACGAAAAATAATAGATTTCTTTTAATTTAAATCTTTGTTTTTAGATTACATTATAAAATTGATCTTCTCATATATTTTTCTTGCATTATCTGAGAGTAATTCTTTGCACGATCTCAGTGAATGTGTGTCAAAATGCATTAATAAACCTCGGCGAATGCCATTCCTTTTTTTTCTCTGCTTCGCATGATCCGTTGTTTACGTCTTAACGGCCGAAGCAGCGTTCGTGCGTTTCACCACGTTCTGGACGTCGACCGTGGAAAGTTAAGTGACACGGTTTTAGAAGTTTGGGGTTTCGCAGTGTTGCTTAAGGGCAGAAAGGGAGGGGGGAGAAAGTTCAACCACGAACGAAACGAAATAGGTGAAGCCAAAACTGGCTGCAGCATTTTGTCTGAATACTAATCATCAAAAGCCCAGGTAGCGAATTCTAAAACGAAACATAACACTCGTCTCTCTAGTGCTCTTAAAATGTAAAGAACTCACTTTAGTCTGTAGGAAACTACAGGGGACTTCATTTATCGTTTCACTATCAGTCGAACAAGCGGGGGCAGGGGTGGCTCAGTCGGTAACTCGCCAGGCTCGTAATCTGTAGTTCCCAGGTTCGAGTCCCAGCTGGGGCAGCGTTGAGATTTATCTCCGAAAAAAATTCCCTGCCCTGCCCACGGTCAGTAGGGGACACCGATGGGCTTGGAAAGGCTGCCGTCCGTCGGATGGGACGTTAAGCCGTGGCTCCGTGTGCGGTAAAAGCCATACCGTGTGCACGTTAAAGAACACACTGGATGGGCTTGACGGGAGGCTACCATCTGTCTCCTAACAGCTGTTCCAGTGGGTCCCTTCTCCAAACCTTTTCTGAACCTTCGGGTCCCATGTGTGCCCTGGGGCGAGGATGACTCAGTCGGTAGCGCGCCAGGCTCGTAATCTGTAGTTCACAGGTTCGAGTCCCAGCTGGGTCAGCGTTGAGATTTATTTCCGCAAAATTCCCCGCCCTGCCCACGGTCAGTAGGGGACACTGATGGGCTTGGAAAGGCCGCCGTCCGTCGGATGGGACGTTAAGCCGAAGGCTCAGAGAAGGTTGGGGGATTTTAGGCCATGTAGGCCTAAAATCCTCCAACCTTCTCTGAGGGACACCGACTCTTCCTAGGGGACACCGATGGGCTTGGAAAGGCCGCCGTCCGTCGGATGGGACGTTAAGCCGTGGCCCCGTGTGCGGGAGAGCCATACCCTGTGGACGTTAAAGAACACGATGGATGGCCTTGACGGGAGGCTACCGTCTGTCTCCCAAATCACCATGTCGATTATCCTCAGCATCTCTTAGTAGCATTCATGATATATTGCCCCCTTTAATATTTTATATTTCAGTGGGAATATATCACCATTTACGAGTGATATTATATTAGAACTAAAAATTCCAATATTTCTCCATTGAGCAAAATTTAGCTATTCATATAAACATTAATTTTTCGGAATATATTCCTTGGAATAAAAAGGAACATTTGGAAAATGAAAACTACAAAATTGTAACCTTCATATGAATCGATACGTTTCCAACATCAAAGCATTTAACATTCGCGTTCATCTTTATCATTAAGTGATATTATTATATTATCTTTACAATTTTGAAAGACAAAAAAGATAAAGGAATTTAAAGTAAGTAATTAAAGTTAATTCTCTCTGACTGCGGTCGGTCGGGGGTGGCTTAGTCGGTAGCACGCCAGTCTCCTAATCTGTAGTTCCCAGGTTCGAGCCCCAGCTGGGTCAGCGTTGAGACGATCTAGTATCCGTAGACGTAGAGCCCACACGATCTAGTATCAAAATAATATGACCACCTACAGAAAAAATATCTGGCAACGATTTTGTTTAGAAATTAGTGATCTGGCAACCTTCGTGTCATGTGACACGGAGGTTGCCAGATCACTAATTTCTAAAAAATCGATGCCAGATATTATTTCTGAATTCTGTAATAAACCGTAGTGTTCGAATATTTTTTGAGCGACTGTACTGCTTAATTCAGCCCTGTATATACATAATATAAATGATACAGGATTTAAATTTATGTAAAACCGAAATGTTAAACAATTTGAGTTTAAAATATTCATAAATTATTAATGGATTTTTTTTTTCTTGAATTCAACTTTTCCGAATTTGGACAAATACTGAATTTCAAATTTTGACACTAAAGAACGAAAATAAATAACATTTTGATTTACTCTTGAGAAAATGACAGACTGTTATGTTAAGGAAGAGAGAAATATTTAAAAAGGATTTAGCAAACTTTATCGGACGCATCACGAAATGTTTAATGGAATGCTTCACAATATTTTTTCTTCCACATGGCTTCAAAGAGGGGCGGAGGTGGCTCAGTCGGTAGCGCGCCAGCATCATAATCTTCAGTTCCCAGGTTCGAGTCCCAGCTAGGTCAGCGTTGAGATTTATCTCCGCAAAATTCCCCGCCCTGCCCACTGTCAGTAGAGGATATCGATGGGCTTGGAAAGGCCGCCGTCCGTCCGATGGGACGTTAAGCCGCGGCCCCGTGTTCGGGAGAGCCATACCCTGTGCACGTTAAAGAACACGCTGGATGGCCTTGATGGGAGGCCACCATCTGTCTCCCAACAGCTGTTCCAATGGGTCCCCTCCCCCAACCTTCTCTGAGCCTTCGGGGTCCATGTGACCTGGCCATTTAGCCCATGGTGTGCAAAAAAGTGCTCCTCAGAGGTAAAACAATCCAACGCTAAAGAACACGCTGGATGGCCTTGACTGGAGGCTACCATCTGTCTCCCAACAACTGTTCCAGTGGGTCCCCTCCCTCAACCTTCTCTGAGCCTTCGGGGCCCATGTGACCTGGCCATTTAGCCCATGGTGTGCAAAAAAGTGCCGCTCAGAGGTAAAACAACCCAACCCAACTGAGCCTTCGGGGTCCATGTGACCTGGCCATTTAGCCCATGGTGTGCAAAAAAGTGCCGCTCAGAGGTAAAACAACCCAACCTTCCATACGGCTTCAAAGAACTTTCTCATTTGTATGGCTTTTAAACGGCTCCAATCAGATCAAACAGACATTCTGATGAAGGGCATTCAACCTCTACTTGATCGAAACCTTCTCCACGTGACAGCTAGATGATATAAGAGGAAATGAATTAGTAAAAAATAAAATTTTCACTTTAAGGAAATGTTAGCGGGTTTTGAAATTTACGATGCAAAGATGTCATTTCTCTGCTCTGTATCATTGAAGAGAATGAATGGCCTCTCACTCAAATCCCCTTGAAAAGCCATTTTCAGGCACAAAGAGAAGCGTCATTGCCAGATCAGTTATAAGCCATACCTTAAGGAAGTGTTATTCATTCGATAGCACGTCAGGATTTTAACCTCTGTTACTAGATTAGAGTGCCTACTGGACCGGGAGGAGGATTAGCCAGTTGGTTGCGTGCCAAACTTGTAATCCAAAATTTTCATCTTCGAGTCCCAGCTATGCCAGCTTCGAATTTATCTCCGCTAACCCCCAACTTGGCCATTGGTCAGAAAGGGAGACACAAAAGGGCTTGAAAGGTCGCCATCCTGTTTCCCCTTCCTGCGATTTTTCCCTGTGCAGGACGGGGAAGGCCTTTACACCCGACTGTGTGTACCGGCAACTCTTTGCCAGCCATCGTGCTGAGCACCCGGACTTCTTGCCTGTCTTCACTGATGGCTCGAAGTCCGGCACTTCAGTGGGATCGGCCATGGTCTGCTGTGATGTAATCATTGCAGACCAGATCCCACTGCAGTGTTCCATCTTCACTGCAGAGTTGCACGCTATCAGCCTCGCCTTGGACCACGTGGCGACTAAGCATCATCGTCGGTGTGTGCTTTACACAGACTCGCTTAGCTCGCTACAGGCTTTGATCTCGGTGAGGCATCGTCCTCACCCAGTTCTTACTAAGATCCGCCAGCAGCTACATCGTCTGGCAGCCACCACCACGATTCTCTTCTGTTGGGTGCCCGGTCACGTCGGAATCAGGGGCAATGATTTGGCAGATTCTGCTGCTAGGTCAGCCACGCCCCTGTCCGACTCTCCGTTGCCGGTTCCCTATCTGGATTTCCGGCAGCGTTTTACCATCGAGCTCCGGGCACAGTGGCAGAGATCTTGGTCGGAACAGCTTACGAACAAGCTCTTTGAGATCAAACCTATCATCAAACCATGGCAGTCTTGTTACCGCAGGAATCGCAAGGAGGAAGTTGTACTTGCTCGGCTCCGCTTAGGTCACTCGTTTATTACTCATTCGTTTCTTTTACGGGCGGACGACGTACCTAAGTGCGAGTTTTGTGACACCATTTTAACTATTAAACATATTTTAATCGAATGTCCGTGTTTTAATTTCGAACGTCAATGTTATTTTAGCTTTCATAATTTTATGTCCGAGCCTCTTACACTCGGACATCTTTTATCTGATCATTGCATTTTATCTCCAGTTTTTAACTTTTTGAAATATTGTGGATATTTTAAACGAATTTGATTTTACCGTAATTTATGCATTATTTACCCCAGGTCTCTTACACCTGGGATTATATTATTTAATATTTCTACACTTGTTTTACTCTGTTCCTATACACTTGTTTTCTGTTGTTTTACCACTTTTCAATGTTGAAACTGTATTTTAACTTTTGGTTACGGGGTTCGATTTCTTTTATCTTTTATATTGTCTTTTGTTTGGCGCATTATGGCCTTGTTGCCGATGCGCCATTAAACCCCAAGCAAACAAACAAACAAAGGTCGCCATCCGTCGAACAGGACTTTAATCCTTGCTCCCCTGTGCAGGAAAACAATATTCTGTTCACGTTAAAAAAAAATTCTGGATGGCTTTGATGGGAAACTTTAATCCGTCCCCTAACAGCTGTCTCGTGAAACCCTTCACCAATCTTCTCTGAGCTTTTAGAGTCCTTGTGATTTGGGGGGCGGGGATGGCTCAGTCATTAGGGCGCCATGCTCGTAATCTGTAGTTCCCAGGTTCGAGTCCCAGCTGGGTCAGCGTTGAGATTTATCTCCGCAAAAATTCCCCACCCTGCCCACGGTCAGTAGGGGACACCGATGGGCTTGGAAAGGCCGCCGTCCGTCGGATGGGACGTTAAGCCGTGGCCCGTGTGTGGGAGAGCCATACCCTGTGCACGTTAAAGAACACGCTGGATGGCTTTGACGGGAGGCTACCATCTGTCTCCCAACAGCTGTTCCAGTGGGTCCCCTCCTCCAACCTTCTCTGAGCCTTCGGGGTCCATATGACTTGGCCATTTAGCCTATGGTGTGCAAAAAAGTACGCTCAGAGGTAAAACAACCCAACCCAACAACCCTTGTGATTTGGTGAAAAGGCCACCGTCAATCGGAATGGAGGTTAAGCCGTGGTCCATATGCAGGAGAGAGCTATGACTTATGCACGTTAAAGAACATGCTGTATGGCCTTGACGGGAGGACTATATGTCCGCCAACCTTGTCTCAACCCTAGGGGTCCTTGTGACCTGGCCATTTAGTCCATTGTATGCAAAAACATGCCACTCAGAGATTAACTCAACAACCTTCTGATTTGGTCATTTAACCCAATGCGTTAAAATAATCGTTGCTGACAATTTACTCGGTCACAACTTATTGGTTCCATTTACCCAGGAAGAAAGTTGGAAGACATCTGCAAGAAAAGGTCCACAGAGATGAGCTTCAAAAAAATGCACCCACGGTCAGGTGGTACGACGCTCCGAACAGACTCTTAGGGACGCTTTGCTGAACCCTTTCACAAAAGCTCTAGTTTTCTCTTAGCGATTACCTTGGGGTTTTTGTGATCTCGCGATTTAGACTTGTGCATCAAAAAGAGTGCCGTTCAGTGTTCAAGACGCTGTTCTAGAGTGCTAGCCTTGACCCACAGAAATCTACCACTACCGTACCCTACCTGACAGGTTTTTTAAGACTCTTTCTGTTACTAGCGTATAAACGACTTTTGCGACAATTTTTACAAACTTTTAATTCAGGGTTCGCGCAGTATTTTGTTACCTCTTTACTGGCTATTTTAAACGAATCGGATTTCGTTTCTGCTTTTCGTGGATTGCAGTTTTCTCCCAAGATATTTTCCCCACCGCAGATGAACCATTTGAAATTTTTGACCTATGCGTCTTATCCGACCTTTCCGGGCATTTGAACTTGATTCTCCGCACTTGATCGTGCTTCAAGCCGAGAGCTTAACGTGCTTGTTTTTGAGTTGGGTTGTTTTACCTCTGAGCGGCACTTTTTTGCACACCATGGGCTAAATGGCCAGGTCACATGGACCCCGAAGGCTCAGAGAAGGTTGGGGGAGGGGACCCACTGGAACAGCTGTTGGGAGACAGATGGTAGACTCCCGTCAAGGCCATCCAGCGTGTTCTTTAACGTGCACAGGGTATGGCTCTCCCGCACACAGGACCACGGCTTAACGTCCCATCCGACGGACGGCGGTGTTTCCAAGCCCATCGGTGTCCCCTACTGACCGTGGGCAGGGCGGAGAATTTTGCAGAGATAAATCTCAACGCTGACCCAGCTGGGACTCGAACCTGGGAACTACAGATTACGAGCCTGGCGCGCTACCGACTGAGCCACCCCCGCTTGTTTTTGAAGTAAAGGGTCCTGGGTTCGAATCTGATAAGGTGTCGATGTTAATATGTATATCAACCACGCCCTAGTCTGTGTCAAGTTATCTAAATGAGCAGTAGTTCATTAACATGTGAAGCGAACTCGGTCATCAATCAAATATCTTCGCTTTAGAATGGGAAAGCATTTTAGCCATTTACACACTATTTGGAACCTTTAGATGGGCCAGATGAGCCCGTAAGCATTTTTTACGTAAATTGTAACATTCCCACAGAATCGACTAAATATTAAATGATGTAAATAATTAAAACTTAATCGTCTATCACTCCATAAATATATTAATTAAAAACGTCTAAATTTTTCAAAACAAGACAATTATTACGGCAGTTTCTTTAGCACACTTTATGCTGTGAAATACATGTAGAGCATATTCATATTTTTATCTTGAAAATACCAAAGGTATAAACGTGTATAACATACTTTTTTTTCTGCCAAAAAAAAAAGCTTAAAAAAAAATTCCAAAGCATTTTCAAATTCGTTGAGATAAAAAACAGAAATATCAAAACTCTAAAATGGATGCAGTCTGACATCATAATTATCTTTTACCATTTATTGATATTCCACTCAAGGGTGTTAACCAACAAAAGCCGGTTCCTTAGCAGATTTTTACCCTCCCTAGAGTCCCTGCCCTTGGAAGGGAGTTAGTGGGGGGGGGGGGGGGGCGCTGTTAGGTTATCTTCTGTATTGTTTCGTCAGCTCCCTCGGCAGGGGCCTCAGTCCTCTTTCATTTTACAGGTTTGTTGCACAAGTCTCTTTCGGAGATTTAAGTCCGGCAATAAAATAGAGGAATTCACATAAATATTCTGTTCGTGTTTTGTCAAAATGGAATGGATGTTTCTTGAAGTTTATTGTCAAGTCATGCGACTCTAACAAGGTATTTGGGCAGAAACGAAGTTTGAAAGAGTTGAGTTGGTTTGTTTTACCTCTGAGCGGCACTTTTTTTGCACACCATGGGCTAAATGGCCAGGTCACATGGACACCGAAGGCTCAGAGAAGGTTGGGGGAGGGGACCCACTGGAACAGCTGTTGGGAGGCAGATGGTAGCCTCTCGTCAAGGCCATCCAGCGTGTTCTTTAACGTTGGGTTGTTTTACCTCTGAGCGGCACTTTTTTGCACACCATGGGCTAAATGGCCAGGTCACATGGACTCCGAAGGCTCAGAGAAGGTTGGGGGAGGGGACCCACTGCAACAGCTGTTGGGAGATAGATGGTAGCCTCCCGTCAAAGCCATCCAGCGTGTTCTTTAAAGTGCACAGGGTATGGCTTTCTCACACACGGGGCCACGGCTTAACGTCCCATCCGACGGACGGCGGCCTTTCCAAGCCCATCGGTGTCCCCTACTGACCTTGGGCAGGGCGGGGAATTTTGCGGAGATAAATCTCAACGCTGACCCAAGCTGGGACTCGAACCTGGGAACTACAGATTACGAGCCTGGCGCGCTACCGACTGAGCCACCCCCGCCCCTTTTGAAAGAGCCTTAATGGTTTATCCATAAAGGTATTTCTGCTGCGTGTGAAATAGCATTTATATAGAGATAGTTATTAACGGATTGGAAAAAAATGCTCTAATTATGGATCAGCGTCTTCCTATGATACTTAATAATAACTCTAATAGATAGAAATCGATGATGTTTAGGAGAGTTTGTAAGGGATGAATATGTAGGTATTGGCTCCTGTTATTAACGCTGTTACGAAATCTTGGGCATTGACAGGAGTTGGTAGAAATTGTTTCAGGGAGATTTCTTTAAGCTTTTTATAGAGAGAAAAAAACCGTTGATATTGTAATTGTGAAAATAAGGCAATACAAATCCAGGAGGAGTCCAAATATCCCAGCACCTCACTCTGCGGGCGGGGAAGGGGTGGCTCAGTCGGTAGCGCGCCAGGCTCGTAATCTGTAGTTCCCAGGTTCGAGTCCCAGCTGCGTCAGCGCTGAGATTTATCTTCGCATAACTCCCCGCCATGCCCACGGCCAGTAGGGGATACCGATGGGCTTGGAAAGGCCGCCGTCCGTCCGTCGGATGGGACGTTAAGCCGTGGTCCCGTGTGCGGGAGAGCTATACCCCAGAACACGCTGGATGATCTTAACGGGAGGATACCATCTGTCTCCCAACAGCTGTTCCAGTGGGTCCCCTCCCCCAACCTTCTCTGAGCCTTCGGGGTCCTTGTGACCTGGCCATTTAGCCCATGGTGTGCAAAAAAGTGCCGCTCAGATGTAAAACAACCCAACTCAAACCCTCTGCAGGAGCCCATGAATGTCACTTTTAGTCTTACCTGTGGGGAAAGGAGACACCGACTGGAAAACTGCCGTTCGTCGGATGGCTAGTTGAAACCGAGGCGCGACAGAGCCATACCCTGTGTATGTTAATAGAACACGCTGAATGGCCTTAACCGGATGCTATCATCTGTCTCGTAGCAACTGTCTAGTGAGTCTGCTTTTCCAACCTTCTCTGAGGTCACAACCCAACCTTAAACATACTGAATATCCAATCCATTTCTGAGAGGTTTCTACGTGACTCTAACCAATTGTCTGGTGGGCCTGGGGAATGGCGGCTCATATGATAGCTGGCCACGTTCGTAATTCGCAGTTCCCAGGTTCGGACTTATGCACATCCTATAATCTCATGTGCGGAGAGTCACATCCTGGGCACTTTAGAGAACACTCTGGATGACCTTCACGGAAGGTCACCATCTGCCTCCTAACAACTATCCAATGGGTCCCCTAGCAGCAGTTTCTGAGCACTCTGGATCCTTCTGACTTGCTATTTTGTAAAAAAAAACGACTCGCCCTCTTCATATTGGGATCAAGGTGGCTCAATCGGTAGCGTGCCAACGGTAGGTTTTGGACACCAAAATAAGCATGGTGTCTGGTACATAACAGCTCCTAATCCTAGGTTCGAGTCTCAGCTGGGCCAGCGTTGAGATAAATCTGAACAAAACTTCCCGCCCAAGTCCATCGGTGTCAGTAGGAGACACAGATGGACTTGGAAAGGCCGCCGTCCGTCGGATAGGACTTCAAGTTTTGACCCCGTGTGCTACACCCTGTGCACGTTAAAGAACATGTTAGATATCCTTGACGGAAGGATAATATCTGTCTGCCAACAGCTGTCTAGTGGGTCCCTTTTCCCAAAGCTTCTTACACTTCGGGGACCTTGTGACCTTGGACATTTAGCTATGATATGGAAAAAATGCCGCTAAGAGGTAAAACAACCCAAATCCTTTACATATGTGATTCAAATACAACTACGCGTGGTCAAACCACTTCGGATATCGATTTTCGGCATAATCTTTCCGAATTAACTCTCTCGTGTAAGCGAAATTTAAAAGTATCTCGACACAGTTGTGAAATGCGTCGAGTGATCTAAATTCCTTGTTCCGATTTTTTACAAGCAAGTGTTAGCTCTCTCCAAATTACCTGTGGAGAATTATCTGATACGCTCTGGTTCTTTCCTTTCAGCAATATCGACGTTTTTTCTTTAATATTATGCGGTACTTTTCAGTTGATAATATATGAGTGATAATATCAAGGAGGTTAATAATCGTCAAGGGTTGGGTTGTTTTAACTCTGTGCGGCACTTTTTTGCACATCACGGGCTAAGTGGCCAGGTCACATGGACCCCGAAGGCTCAGAGATGGTTGGGGGAGGGGACCCACTGGAACAGCTGTAGGGAGACAGATGGTAGCCTCCCGTCAAGGCCATCCACTGTCTTCTTTAACGTGCACAAGGTATGGCTCTCCCGCACACGGACCACGGCTTAACGTCCCATCCGACGGACGGCGGCCTTTCCAAGCCCATCGGTGTCCCCTACTGACCGTGGGCAGGGCGGGGAATTTTGCGGAGATAAATCTCAACGCTGACTAAGCTGGGACTCGAACCTGGGAACTGATTACGAGCCTGGCGCTCTACCGACTGAGCCACCCCCGCCCCTGAATCGTCAAGTGTTTGCGACAAGAGAGAGAGGAAAGTGGAATCAGTTGTTTGTGTGAGGTGAGGGAATGTTTCGTTTGGCCAACAAAATGAGCATACTAGCTGGTACATAATAACAGTTGCAGCGATATGGCATAGGCGGATAGCATATATCAATGGGATCCGGGTTCGATTCACGGATAAAATAGGTTTCTTTTCTGTGTTGACCTTCTAGTAAGACCTCGCCTTTCTCACAAGATCTTTTCGTTATGGCGGTAACAATGTTGAATTCGTGGCTTCTTAGAATTTGTTGCCCACGGTCACTAGGGGACACCGATGGGCATGGAAAGTCCGCCGTCCGTCGGATGGGACGGTAAGCCGTGACCTCATGTGCTGGAGGGCCATACCCCGTGTACGTTAAAGAACAAGCTGAATGGCCTTGACGGGAGACTACCATCTGTCTCCCAACAGCTGTTCCAGTGGTTCTGGTTACAATGATTTTACACCCTTGGTTGCTATTTTTCCAGTTTTTTTTTTTGTTCTGTCTATTGAATTTAAGTTTGGTTGCGGGTTCTTTGAATCACCCTGCCTTGTAATTGTTATTGGGCGGGGGTCACTCAGTCGGTAGCGCGCCAGGATTCCAACCTGGGTAATCTGCAGTTTCAGGTTGGAGTCCCAGCTGGAGCAGCTTTCAGATTTATCTGCGCAAAACTCCCCGCCCTGCCATCTGCCAGTAAGGGACACCGATGGGCACACACTGGATGGCCATTGAAAAACAACTGGATGGCCTTGAAGAAAGGCTACCATCTGTCTCTCAGCTGTCCAGTGGGTCCCTTTCTCTTAGCCTCGGGGCCCCTTCTCCAAACTTTCTGAGCCTTCGGGATTCTTGTAACATTTGGCATTTTATGTTTTACGTTTGTTATTGGTTTGTACAGCCGCTCCAAAAAGTATCCGAACACTATGGTTGATTACAGAATTCAGAAAAAATATCTGGCAACAATTTTTTTTAGAAATTAGTGATCTGGTAACCTTCGTGTCACGTGACACGAAGGTTAAGATCATTAATTCTAAAAAAAATCGTTGCCAGATATTTTTTCTGAATTCTGTAATCAACCATAGTGTTCGGATACCTTTTTGAGCGACTGTATATGGTCATATTATTTTGATACTAGTCGTGTGGTATCAAAAATATCAAAATACTCACGGAAATATTGAGCGTGTGCACTTGCTGTACACGCTCCAGATATTTTTCCTGAATTCTGTAATCACGTGACACGACGGTTGCCAGATCACTAATTTCTAAAAAAGTCGTTGCCAGATATTTTTTCTGAATTCTGTAATCAACCATAGTGTTCGGATACTTTTTTGAGCGGCTGTACACGGATTCTTTAGATCCATTACTTTTTTTTAGCCCATTGTGTGCAAACCAAAAAATGCCACTCAAAGGTAAAACATCCCAGCATTTCATAAAATCACGAACTTTAACCTTCATACAAGTTCACAGCCAGACAGAAAGAAAAATAGACTCAACCTCCACACAAAGGCGTTCCACATTTACTCTTTGCCAAAGCAGTAAAGAACGCCTAAAAATGAGTGTTTATTATTTTAGGCAAGTTTTTTGGACCCGTGAAAAATTAAACATGGAAACTGTATGAAATAATTAGTTGGAAAATAATTACTCGATAGAAACTGTATATTTCTCCTTAGAGCTACATTTAAGGAAATGTTTTGATTTTCAGCTTGCCACGTGAAAGAAATTATTGCTGAAGCATATATTGACTCTACAGACTAAATGTCTGTGTCCAAAAACCTACCAACGAAATTTGCACAAATAAGAGATTGACAGATTAAAAAATAATTTTTACGTTGTTTTTATTCTGATGATGACGAATGGTGAGATTAAACGGAAGCTTTTAGATTTAAAATACAATTACAGGATTCGGCAGTTAAGACAGATAATATATCAACCATAAAACTATTTCCGATACCGATAATGTGGGGGGGGGGGGGGTAACTCAGTCGGTAACAATTCTACAATTCCCTGGTTCGAGTCTCAGCTGGGCCAGCATTTAGATTTATCTCCGCAAAATTCCCTCCCTGTCCTTCAATAGAGGACACCGATTGGCTTGGAAAGGCCACCGTCCGTCGGATGGGACATTAAACCGTGGCCCCGTGTGCGGGAGAGTCATACCCTGTGCACGTTAAAGAACACGCTGGATGGCCTTGACGGGAGGCTACCATCTGTCTCCCAACAGCTGTTCCAGTGGGTTCACTCCCCCAACCTTCTCTGAGCCTTTGGGGTCCTTGTGGTCTGGCCATTTAGCCCATGGTGTGCAAAAAAGTGCCGCTCAGAGGTAAAACAACCCAACGTTAAAGAACACGCTGGATGGCCTTAACGGGAGACTACCATCTGTCTCCCAACAGCTGTTCCAGTGAGTCCTCTCCCCCAACCTTCTCTGAGCCTTCGGGGTCCTTGGGGTCTGGCCATTTAGCCCATGGTGTGCAAAAAAGTGCCGCTCAGAGGTAAAACAACCCAATCTTCCATGTGACCATCCCATGAAGCGCATCTTCTTCAAACCATTCTGCATTATTATCACACCCAGTAACAAAATCTGCGATGAGGCACAAACAGGGGAACATTACAACCCACCCGACGACGAAATGCGCATTATGGGTTTGGTTTCTGAAAAACGTTGAGGAACCTCTCCTTGAAACGCAGATGACTAATTTTCTCTGAAGCAAAACACAACTTCGCAGTGATTAAAAGTTTTGTTTCTCTGTTGGGATGGCACAGATGTCAAAAAAAATAATCTTGCACGTGGTATTATTCTGAAACTGGACGCAGCCACAAAGGAGTTTGAATCTTCCCCCCCCCCCCACCTCAACACACACACAAGTTGCCCCATTGAGTTCCATTATGCAGATAAGAATTTCATTCTCTGACCTTGCACTTGACAATTCATGGGCACCCAAAAACACTCCCCGAAAAACGGAATCTCTGCTACGCCTCAATAAAGGCTCAGGCGTGAAACATTCACTGCATATGTTAATTTGAAAAATCTATTATCATCCGGACGAAAGTGCGAGAGGAAACTTTATGCTCTCGTAGATAGGGGCGGGGGTGGCTCAGTCGGTAGCGCGCCAGGCTCGTAATCTGTAGTTCCCAGGTTCGAGTTCCAGCTGGGTCAGCGTTGAGATTCATCTCCGCAAAATTCCTCGCTCTGCCCACGGTCAGTAGGGGACACCGATGGGCTTGGAAAGGCCGCCGTCCGTCGGATGGGACGTTAAACCGTGGCTTTGTGTGCGGGAGAGACATACCCTGTGCACGTTAAAGAACACGCTGGATGGCCTTGACGGGAGACTACCATCTGTCTCCCAACAGCTGTTCCAGTGGGTCCCCTCCCCCAACCTTCTCTGAGCCTTCGGGGTCCATGTGACCTGGCCATTTAGCCCATGGTGTGCAAAAAAGTGCCGCTTAGAGGTAAAACAACCCAACGTTAAAGAACACGCTGGATGGCCTTGACGGGAGTTGGGTTGTTTTACCTCTGAACGGCACTTTTTTGCACACAATGGGCTAAATGGCCAGGTCACAAGGACCCCGAAGGCTCAGAGAAGGTTGGGAGAGGGGACCCACTGGAACAGCTGTTGGGAGACAGATGGTAGCCTCCCGTCAAGGCCATCCAGCGTGTTCTTTAACGTGCACAGGGTATGGCTCTCCCGCACACGGGGCCACGGCTTAACGTCCCATCCGACGGACGGCGGCCTTTCCAAGCCCATCGGTGTCCCCTACTGACCGTGGGCAGGGAATTTTGCGTAGATAAATCTCAACGCTGACCCAGCTGGGACTCGAACCTGAGAACTACAGATTACCAGCCTGGCGCGCTACCGACTGAGACTCCCGCCCCTTTTGACGGGAGACTACCATCTGTCTCCCAACAGCTGTTCCAGTGGGCCCCCTCCCCCAACATTCTCTGAGCCTTCGGGGTCCTTGTGACCTGGCCATTTAGCCCATGGTGTGCAAAAACGTCACGCTCATCGGTTTGCATGTGAAATAAAACATTGCATGACTTTTACGGTGATTTCCTGCATAGAATAAGAAATATAAATAAGTTATTTTCCACTGGGTTCCGTTCCTCGACAAACCATAGGTCCACGTGTAAAAGAGCACATACCCTGTTCACGTTAAATTACCCTGCGGATAGGCGTAACAAGAGGTTTCCTTCTGTCTCAACACCAGTGGAGCCCCTGCATAGCAGCAGAGGTAGTGGTGTGATCTGAGCATTCATCCCACTGGGAAGATAAAAACTATTATTCGGGGCCAGACAGCCCGTGTGGCAGTAAACCACCATCCATGACGCATATGGCGAAGGCGATCCAGTTCTCCCCATCTGATGCACCTTGTTTGGTATTCAGATATTGGTGTGACCTCACAACCTGAGTGTTACGTCAACCAACAAGGGAATATGTCATCTGTATGCCTCGCAGCACCTTGTTGGCGACGTTCAGCGAAGAAATTTAATGCATTAGATACAAAAAATATATATTCTAATGAAAGGAAGCTTTATTTCTGACTCTTAAGCAATGTTTTTTTTTTTCGACAGGGAAAATTTTGCTCCAACCATATTTATGTGCACTATGAAACACCGTTTAGGTTTGTGAAAGTCTTCGTTTCCGAATGAGGGGGGCGGGGGTGGCTCAGTCGGTAGCGTGCCAGGCTCGTAATCTGTAGTTCCCAGGTTCGAGTCCCAGCTGGGTCAGCGTTGAGATTTATCTCCGCAAAATTCCCCGCCCTGCCCACGGTCAGTAGGGGACACCGATGGGTTTGGAAAGGCCGCCGTCCGTCGGATGGGACGTTAAGCCGTGGCCCCGTGTGCGGGAGAGCCCATACCCTGTGCACGTTAAAGAACACGCTGGATGGCCTTGACGGGAGGCTACCATCTGTCTCCCAACAGCTGTTCCAGTGGGTCCCCTCCCCCAACCTTCTCTGAGCCTTCGGGGTCCATGTGACCTGGCCATTTAGCCCATGGTGTGCAAAAAAGTGCCGCTCAGAGGTAAAACAACCCAACCCAACGTTTCCGAATGAGTAAAATACCGATGAATCTTAAGTGGTTTTTTTTTTTAACATCAACTATTCAACTTATGAAGAGTAATCTTTTTACGTTTGCGAACTTCAAGAACCATTCATTCTCATTAATCTTCATGTTTATTATAGAACAAATATTTTATAATGACATGGGTTGGGTTGGGTTGTTTTACCTCTGAGCGGCACTTTTTTGCACACCATGGGCTAAATGGTCAGGTCACATGGACCCCGAAGGATCAGAGAAGGTTGGGGGAGGGGATCCACTGGAACAGCTGTTGGGAGACAGATGGTAGCCTCCCGTCAAGGCCATCCAGCGTGTTCTTTAACGTGCACAGGGTATGGCTCTCCCATACACGGGACCACGGCTTAACGTCCCATGATACGGACGGCGGCCTTTCCAAGCCCATTGGTGTACCCTACTGACCGTGGGCAGGGCGGGGAATTTTGCGGAGATAAATCTCAACGCTGACCCAGCTGGGACTCGAACCTGGGAACTACAGATTACGAGCGTGGCGCGCTGACGACTGAGCCACCCCCGCCCCATATATAATGACATGGATACAGTTCTCGCCTTGCAAAAGAAACTGAATTTTATAATACGAAAGAATTATACGCGTTTATATCCTAAAATAATTTATATTATCTGTTGAGATTTTCTGTTACTCTTTTTTATTTAGGGCAGAGCAGGGGTTATACCGATGAGCTCTGGCCATCGGATTCAACTTTAAGCCCTGGCCCGTAATGCTGGAGGACTATGATTGGCTTAGTCGGTATGGAGTCTGGGCTCGTAATCTGCAGTTCTTGAGCTCGAATCCTAACAGTTAAAATTGATTTACCTAAACCACCATCCTACCCTCAGTGAGAAAGGGAACACAGACGGACTTCGAAAAGGGCCATCCGAGAGATGGGACGTTAATAAGCCACGCCTCCGTGTAGGACAGCCATACTCTGTACAGCTTTCAAGTGGATTCCGTTCCTCAACCTTCTCCGAGCCATTAGGAAACTTATGACCTGGCCATTTAGTACAGTGGGGGCGGCGGTGGCTCAGTCGGTATCGCGCCAGGCTCGTAATCTGTAGTTCCCAGGTTCGAGTCCCAGCTGAGTCAGCGTTGAGATTTATCTCCGCAAAATTCCCCGCCCTGCCCACGGTCAGCAGGGGACACCGATGGGTTTGGAAAGGCCGCCGTCCGTCGGATGGGATGTTAAGCCGTGTTCCCGTGTGCGGGAGAGCCATACCCTGTGCACGTTAAACAACACGCTGGATGGCCTTGACGGGATTACCATCTGTCTCCCAACAGCTGTTCCAGTGGGTCCCCTCCCCCAACCTTTTCTGAGCCTTTGGGGTCCTTGTGGCCTGGCCATTTAGCCCATGGTATGCAAAAAAGTGCTGCTCAGAGGTAAAACAACCCAACGTTAAAGAACACGCTAGATGGCCTTGACGGGCGGCTACTGTCTGTCTCCCAACAGCTGTTCCAGTGGATCCCCTCCCCCAACCTTCTCTGAGCCTTCGGGGTCCTTGTGGCCTGGCCATTTAGCCCATGGTGTGCAAAAAAGTGCCGCTCAGAGGTAAAACAATCCAATCCTGTTTTTAAGGAAAATGGAGTTGTGTTTTTAGTGATTAAACATCGGTGATTTTATTTCGATTTCACATCTAAATATTTCTAAACGGAAACGTTTCGGTATGCAAACGAATTTTGTAAAAATATCTCTGACTCTTATTTACCAGATGCATTCAAAACTGGTTTCAGTAGCTTAGTGAATTTGAATAATTAGGTCACAGAGATAAAAAAATAATACTTTAATCCCTGAGGCAGAAATATTGTTTAAAAAGTAGTCATGCACTTCAAGGTGGCAGTGCTATTTGAAAAAAAGTATACGTCTTTGCACAGATGATTTCACAAGAAAGCCGCCTATAAATTATCGATGGATATCTCGTGAAAAATGCAATATTTTAAAATTGAACGCGATCTTAAATCTGTGTACTGCGTTTGGACAGCTGTAGGCGCATTTTTCTTTACTCCTTAAAAAACGTTCTTTTGGACAATTATTGGATTAAGGCTAAAAGGGCACTTACACGTTTTCAAAACTCTTTCCTGACAATAATTTTGGAAGAGTCGAAAAATTGATTGTTTGAAGGGAAGAAAAGGTTCAGAAATGGTAATCCGATTTAACATCTCGATGGAGAGCAGATTTTGAATCGGGAAGCCAAAGCTATTTTGTTGCTCAACCCTATCCTTGTGTCGCAGTTCGCTAATCGTTTAAAACAAAAGGTTAGAAGAATCCTCGCAATGTGTAAATACTTGCAAACGAGGGTTGGGTAGTTTTACCTCTGAGCGGCACTTTTTTTGCACACCATGGGCTAAATAGCCAGGTCACATGGACCCCGAAGGCTCAGAAAAGGTTGGGGGAGGGGACCCACTGGAACTGCTGTTGGGAGACAGATGGTAGTCTCCCGTCAAGACCATCCAGCGTGTTCTTTAACGTGCACCAGGGTATGGCTCTCCCGCACACGGGGCCACGGCTTAACGTCCCATCCGACGGACGGCGGCCTTTCCAAGACCATCGGTGTCCCCTACTGACCGTGGGCAGGGCGGGGAATTTTGTGGAGATAAATCTCAACGCTGACCCAGCTGGGACTCGAACCTGGGAACTACAGATTACGAGCCTGGCGCGCTACCAACTGAGCACCCCCGCCCGCTCAGAAGTAAAACAACCGAAGCCACATTAAAAATTCTACGAAACCAGTCTTTACAATTTAAGACTTCATAGACTGGTGGTAAACAAAACCAATTTCAAGTTCATATCGTGAAGGGCAAAAAACGAAAATGCAGCGGAGACTTTCTATCAATTGTGTTGTTGGCCCTTCCATCTCCAAGGCCATTTTAATATATTCCCGCCAAGGATCCATTCCACTAACAATAGAAACGCAATCCAGCTTCCTGGTAGGGCCGCATTCCTTCTGTAAAAAACAAAATCTTTTCTTCTTCTTTAAACTCTTCACATTGTAGAAATATATGCATTTTTTTTACGTTTGAGACTTCACCTTGCTTTTTCTTCATTCCTATTCTCGAAAATATCTTCAGATTGCGCCAATTTCTTCTCTCCACGAATTTCTCGGAGCAGGGAAATAAATTTCGACCTTCGAATCGTGAAGGGGGAAAAACTGTTCGTCTGCCCTTTTCGGAGACAAATTGAACCAACCGCCTTTTAACACTCACGATTTTGACAACTTTATCTGGCAATTGTTTAGTTGACAATTGAACTTTTTTTTTTCTTTCTGATGGATGACTCTGGGGTCAAAGAATCGTAAACAGAAATTCGTTTGACTTTTCCACGGTTTGAAGTATTCCACGCGAAATCTGTTCCACCTAAAAAAAAAATTCGTTTTTATAAATTCTGTGTTGTTTTTGTGTATATATATATATTTTTTTTTCTTTATGTAAAGTTGAGTGTCAGTGTTGCAAAAATTATGTATTTAAATAATTTTTAAATTAACCTACATGAGCTTTAGATGCTCTTGGGTTAATAAGAGTTTTACAAATATATGTTGTTTGTAACCTTATTATTATAATAAACTGAATGAATCTCAAGCCGGTTTCTGAAGAAGTAGACTGCTTTACCTCTGAGCAGTATTTTTTTTCTTGCATACAATAGGCTAAACGGCCAAATCACAAGGACTCCAAAGGGTTGGGTTGTTTTACCTCTGAGCGGCACTTTTTTGCACACTATGGTCTAAATGGCCAGGTCACAAGGACCCCGAAAGCTTAGAGAAGGGTGGGGGAGAGGACCCATTGGAACAGCTGTTGGGAGACAGATGGTAGCCTCCCGTCAAGGCCATCCAGCGTGTTCTTTAACGTGCACAGGGTATGGCTCTCCCGCACACGGGGCCACGGCTTAACGTCCCATCCGACGGACGGCGGCCTTTCCAAGCCCATCGGTGTCCCCTACTGACCGTGGGCAGGGCGGGAATTTTGCAGAGATAAATCTCAACGCTGACCCAGCTGGGACTCGAACCTGGGAACTACAGATTTCGAGCCTGGCGCCCTACCGACTGAGCCACCGCCGCCCCAGGACTCCAAAGGTTCAGAGAAGCTTGGGACAAAGGAACCCACTAGTTAGCTGTTACGAAACAAATGGAAGCTTTCATTAAGTCCATCCAGCTTTATTTTAACACGCAAAGTGTGACTCCCGCATACGGATCACGGCTCTATGTCCCATCCGACGGGGAGCGGGAGTGGCTCAGTCGGTAGCGCGCCAGGCTCGTAATCTGTAGTTCCCAGGTTCGAGTCCCAGCTGGGTCAGCGTTGAGATTTATCTCCGCAAAATTCCCCGCCCTGCCCACGGTCAGTAGGGGACACCGATGGGCTTGGAAAGGCCGCGTCCGTCGGATGGGACGTTAAGCCGTAACCTAGTATGCGGGAGAGCCATACCCTGTGCACGTTAAAGAACACACTGGATGGCCTTGACTGGAGGCTACCATCTGTCTCCCAACAGCTGTTCCAGTGGGTCCCCTCCCCCAACCTTCTCTGAGCCTTCGGGGTCCATGTGACCTGGCCATTTAGCCCATGGTGTGCAAAAAAGTCTTCTCAGAGGTACAACAATCCAACGTTAAAGAACACGCTGGAAGGCCTTGACGGGAGGCTACCATCTGTCTCCCAACAGCTGTTCCAGTGGGTCCCCTTCCCCAACCTTCTCTGAGCCTTCGGGGTCCATGTGACCTGGCCATTTAGCCCATGGTGTGCAAAAAAGTGCCGCTCAGAGGTAAAACAACCCAACCCAATTAAAATTAAAAGACAGATTTTCAACAAAATCAGTTAGAACTGGGTACTGTTACGAACCCACTAAATTTAAAGCAATATTTAACCCTCTGTACATCATTAACCGTATAAACTGTCATTTTAATTCCTTAGTCCACTTTTAGAATCACCGGAACTAAACGTTTCAATTTCGTGACACAGTCTACTACTCAAAACGGTTTTAAATCTGTTTTTCCCGCTGAAAAGCATATTATTTAATAAATGACAAATGTGCTTACTAATCCAAATATTTGCTACTCCACTGAAAATGCTTTGGTAGCAATAAAATGCCTAGCAATCTAAATTCCAGTTCGTCAAGCGAGTCGCAATTTCGTCGAGTTGCTATTGTAGCGTAAAGTGTTGTTATTACCAGTGCCACGGTGCTTTTTTGCTTTTCTTTTTGTCCCTCGCCATCCCACCACTACCAACCAGAGCTAGTGAGTTGTGCCTCCCCCGAGGCCAGGTCGATTGTTGTCTTTCTAGGAACAGACTCTGTGATATTTTTTGTTTTCACTTTCCTCTGCGTTTTTTCTTTTTTAAAAAAACATCTCAGACAATGCTTCCTGCTCCTGTCCCCATAAAGCGATTAGAATAACAACTTGTAGACAATCTCTTGAGGTTGTCCTCAAATTGCTACCATTTCGAAGCAACTGAATCGTTGGGTTTCAACATTACACAGAGGGCAGCAGATTGAGGATTTTTGTTTTTTCAGACTTTTTGCATTTCATCGTTGTTTCCAGATTGTCGAATTTCTTCTCTATTTATTTGTGGAGGGTTTCTTTTTTTATTAAAAGGGGTCAAAAAGTATTTAAAGGACAATTTCTTGAAAGCGTTCGTGCTCTGGTCAATTGTTTCTAATTCCTATTGATGTTCATTTTTCCAGAAGAAGTTCAAGACCACTTTCAAACATATGGAATGCTCTCGTAGCATTCGGTTCGCTTTCCTTCAACATCAATACAGTCGCTCAAAAAAGTATCCGAACACTAAGGTTGATTACAGAATTCAGAAAAAATTTCTGGCAACGCTTTTTATAGAAATTAGTGATCTGGCAACCGACACGAAGGTTGCCAGATCATTAATTTCTAAAAAAAATGGTATCTGTGGCGAACGGGAGAAGGATGATTCAATTTACAAAATACATGTTCAGCATAAGTAGGACTTGTGTGCTGGACATATAAAATTATTTAAACATTATAGCCATTTCGTGGCCGAGTGGTTAGCGTGCTTGACAACTGGTCAAAAGGACCTGGGTTCGAGCCTCGGATAAGGCATGGATGTTTGTGTAGTTTTCCTGCCGTGGTCCCGACGTCCTCACAAACCTTCTACTACGGCATATAAACTGACATGTTCCTGTCGAACCTCTGTGGCAAACAGCTGCTTGAGGGGATCAGTGGGTCATAAGGAAGTGGGGGGGGGGCACACGGGGCCATGCCACCTTCAAAGAGACTCGTAGATGTTTTATTTTTTTTCATTCCAAGAGCAAGCCAATTTCTTTCTGTGAAGGCGCATCTCTGACGCCTTTAATCCCCCAGATGAAGGCATTAAAGAATTTTGTAGTCCAGAAATAATACTTTTAACTGCAAAATCCTCCATCTGGCTTTGGGTGGGTTGTTTTACCTCTGAGCGGCACTTTTTTGCACACCATGGGCTAAATGGCCAGGTCACATGGACCCCGAAGGCTCAGAGAAGGTTGGGAGAGTGGACCCACTGGAACAGCTGTTGGGAGACAGATGGTAGCCTCCCGTCAAGGCTATTCAGCGTGTTCTTTAACGTGCACAGGGTATGGCTCTCCCGCACAAAATAATAAAAAAATAAATATACACGGGGCCACGGCTTAACGTCCCATCCGACGGACTGCGGCCTTTCCAAGCCCATCGGTGTCCCCTCCTGAACGTGGGCAGGGCGGGGAGTTTTGCGGAGATAAATCTCAACGCTGACCCAGCTGGGACTCGAACCTGGGAACTACAGATTACGAGTCTGGCGCGCTACCGACTGAGCCACCACCTCCATCTGGCTCCCTCCAGGCTTGAGACTTACGACAACCCTTGGAGAGGTATTTTATAATAAAAAAAATCATTATTGGCAACTTCATTGGCAATACGATACGTATCACTTGAAGATCATTGTCCAATCATGGAGTTTCCTTTTAAATGTGTGCAGGGGACGAATCCTTTTTCAGTTCGTAAGGATGTTCATCATAAAGACAACAAAAGGAAACATCTTCCGTATGAGGTACTCGAACCCTAATCCCTTTGATTAATGAGATTTATCTCCGCAAATTTCCCCGCCCTGCCTACGGTCAGTAGGGACACCGATGGGCTTGGAAAGGCCGCCGTCCGTCGGATGGGACGTTAAGCCGTGGCCCCGTGTGCGGGAGAGCCATACCCTGTGCACGTTGAAGAACACGCTGAATGGCCTTGACGGGAGACTACCATCTATCTCCCAACAGCTGTTCCAGTGGGTTCCCTCCCTCAACCTTCTCTGAGCCTTCGGGGTCCATGTGACCTGGCCATTTAGCCCATGGTGTGCAAAAAAAGTGCCGCTCAGAGGTAAACCAACCCAACCCATGAAAAGTTTGCATATATGGTTAGATGAAGCCTTAAAATTTAACATTTTGGCCTAATATTTGAGTAATGTACGAGTGTAAAAGAAAAACCTATTGAACGCTTGATAAATTAAAACCGCTTGTTAATTTCGTCCACATGTTAAATACAGATTCGAATACATTGCGGATATTTGCAGAAGGATATAGCAGAATTTTGTTTATGGAGAATATATTTCACTAGAACCTTAATTACATTTTCTTGAAGGAAACACTGTTGTAGGAAAAGCCTTATTGAGAGCAAAATGAACTCGTTTCAATGAGGTCTTTTTTGGCACTCCGCTATACAGAAGTATTTTTCTTCAAGATGAAGTTGATGCAACACTCGGGAGAAAAAAAAAATCAGTAAATTTAATTATCGACAGCAGTGTAAAGCGAAAATAACCAAAATAATAATAAAAAAAAATAAATACCCCCTCAAGCAGCTGCTTGCCGCAGAGGTCTGACAGGAGCCTGTTAGTTTATATGCCAGAGTAGAAGGTCTGTGAGGATGGCAGGACCTCAGCAGAAAAACAGCACACACATCCATGCCTTACCCAGGGCTCGGACCCAGGTCCCTTAGATCAGTAGCCAAGCGTGATAACCACTCGGCCATGGGACGGCTAATAACCAAAAAGCCAATGGTAAATAATTTAACACTACAATACGTATTCTGTGTGAAGCTGCAATTAGAAATTCCATCGCCAGTGGGGAAAATAAATAACCAACCTGTTTCCCAATAACCTGTCAACGTTTTTGAGAACTGGTTCTTTCTGCAACATACACCCTAAGGGAATAACGGTATCCGCCAATCGAGAAGGAATGTCCGCTGCGCCGGATCCTTAATTACACCCATTCCATCCACTCCTTTACCTTGATTTGACGTTGGACAGTTCCTTGCCCGATGATTAACATCGATTGATCTCTACTTTAGAGTTCTTTGTTCTGGCGAAGCTGTAAAGCATATTTCTTTCAGCTAAGTTTTAAGATTTTTTTAAGCACATTTTGCGCCATTTCTGTTCTAAATTCAACTTGATATTGCATTTTCGCTCCTGATCGTTTTTTTTTTTTAGATCATCTGAATATTTTCATATACTGAACAAATTGCAGAAAGTGTAGGGATTGAATTCAAATCTATTAACTCTCGTAGCATTTTTCCTTATCATCACGTTACAAGATACATGGGATGTCCTTGTTCAGGCTTTCCCAATAAAATGTTGAGAAGAGTGATTGTAATCACTATAAGCAAAAATATATATATTTTTTTAACTCTTTTTTTTTCCTTAAAACGTTTATTATCAAATTTGTAAACCTCCAAATATGTCTTTACATATCTTTTTTTTTTCTGCGTATGAACCAAAATCTACAAATTAATGCATCAACCCAATATCAATTTCAAATAAATTGTGTGCTTTGCCAAACGTTATCATCAATTAAATCGTAAACTTTATTCTTTGTTTAGACACGATTCGCTATTTTAGGATTATTATGCTAAAATATGTCGTTTATATATGATAGAGTGAAAGAAATTTGATTAGAATTGAGTTTGTTTCGCAATTTGTAATACATTTAAGAAATCATTTTAGAAAAAAAGCTGGCAGCACCAACGGATTTACAGCCAATTTCTTAGTGAATTTAGGGAAAAACAAAATATTGCGCATATTTTGTAGAAATATTTTTTTAATCACAAAATAGTGAGTAAATCATACTGAGCTGTTTGATAAGCTTAATTTTTGGAACTAAAAAATCCGTAAAATCTTTCTAGTCTATTTCGATCCAGTAATATACTTCTTCCCTTAATTCCAGTAATATACTTCTTCCCTTAATTCCAGTAATAT
>JAWZYU010000883.1:0-66000 GCA_038380435.1 Ryuthela nishihirai
ACTATAATTATCTTATAATCAGTGACAATAAACTGTATATTTTTCACAATAATTTTCACTTCTCTTTTGATAATTCTTTACTTTTTTTATTGACTTTAATTTTATTGGATTAATTAGTTGACATCTAGTAGAGTGATGTTAATAATATCAGAAATTTGTAAACAAATTATAGTTACATGAAATAACTATTGAAGCAGCATTGTTTAAGCTTACATTATTCTATGGAAATATATTACTTTTATATTTTATTTAGAACACTTGATTTGAAATGCATGTAATTGTTTTAATTCATATTCACAAGCTTAAAAGTCTGGTCCAATAGTGATTTCATCACTGTCGAACTACAGTTAGTATAGTAACTATAGTTTGTTTACACATTTCTTTCTTAGCACGCCTTTAACATACAATTATATTCTATTCAATATGTTGTTTGAAATTTTGATTTTAAATGAATTAACAACTTTCACAGATCTCAACAAAAATTCACATTCGTACTAGCAAATGTTGATTGTTTTACTCGCACTGTTGAAAGAGTATTTTAGCAATAATAATATAGCTATATAATAGCATAAGTCTGGAAATAATATGATAATCTGTAATAAAGTTTTTTTTTCTGAGAAATTCTTGATTATTTCTCATAAATTTTGTATCAATAAGTAAAATCTGCTTTTTTTTATGATAGCCACAAAATGTAGCTTTAGCATGTTTTGCTAGATAAAAGGTCATCCTTTGAAACTGCAGCTATTTGTTTATAAAAAAACCCCTTAAATTCAGAGAGGGTGTTGTTTCGGTGCTTCAGTAGAATGCCAGGCTCATAACCTACAGTTCCTAGGTTCGAGTCTTGCCTATATAAGCATTGAGATTTATCTTCACTAAACCACATCCTTGCCCTGGTCTGATAGGAACACCAATGGGTTTTTCAAGCCCATTGCTGTTCCTATTGGGGTGGGGGTGCTCAGTCGGTAGCGCGCCAGGCTCGTAATCTGTAGTTCCCAGGTTCGAGTCCCAGCTGAGTCAGCGTTGAGATTTATCTCCGCAAAATTCCCCGCCCTGCCCACGGTCAGTAGGGGACACCGATGGGCTTGGAAAGGCTGTCATCCATCGGATGGGACATTAAGCCGTGGCCCCATGTGCGGGACAGCCATACCCTGTGCACGTTAAAGAACATTCTGGATGGCCTTGACGGGAGGCTACCATCTGTCTCCCAACAGCTGTTCCAGTGTGTCTCCTCCTCCAACCTTCTCTGAGCCTTCGGGGTCCATGTGACCTGGCCATTTAGCCCATGGTGTTCAAAAAAGTGCCGCTCAGAGGTAAAACAACCCAACCCAGCTGTTCCTATCTGAAACTGCTGTCCATCAGATAGGATGTAAATCTGTCTCTCTCTCTACAGGAGAGCCAGTCTATGCACATTAAAAAGCACAGTGGATGGCCTTAAGGGAGACTACTATCTATCTCCTAACAGTTGTCTAGTAAGTCCCATTCCCCCAACCTACTCTGAGCCATTGGGACCTGACCATTTAACCCATTGTGTGCAAAAAATGATGCTCAGAGGAAAATCAGTCTAGTCCAAAACCTTAAATTCTTTTTTTGAATGCATTTCATTGCATGTGCTCAGGTTTATTTGACTAAATTTGCTATACAGAACATCAAATTTTGATTAATAAGTTTCATTAGTTTCATTCTTCATTTTATTTCCTCAGTGTATTTGTGATCTACTTTGTTTAACTGTCAGCTCTAATTGGATGTTCAGTCAGTTTTATTAATTAAGGATTAAAGGATAGTTTTAAGCATTTTTAGGGAGAGCATTTTATTTTTGTCTTTTATTGTAAAAGTGTAATTTCACAATAAAAAATAAATACCCCCTCAAGCAGCTGCTTGCCACAGAGGTCTGACAGGAGCCTGTCAGTTTATATGTCACAGTAGGAGATCTGAGAGGATGGCAGGACCTCAGCAGAAAAACGACACACACATCCATGCCTAATCCAGGGCTCGAACCCAGGTCCCTTAGATCAGTAGCCAAGCGTGCTAACCACTTGGCCACAATACTATTGTATAATTTGAGCTAAAATGATTGCAAGGCTACATCACAGTTAATTATTCAACAGACAATTATTATTCTTCAATCACATAGTAATAAGAGAGATGACAAAAATCATTGGTCATTTGATATGCAAGTTTAAAATTATTTTTGTACTGTGAAATTAAACTTTTAAAATTATAATCTCACTGATATTTAATTTTATTAGTTTATTTTTATTATTGTGTTATTGCTCTGTAATAAATACAGTTTCAAAATTTTCAATCAAATATGTATGTATTTTTTTTTGTAGACACTGTGAAGACCTAATTGTTACACCTTTTGCACAGATATTAGCAAGTCTTAAAAATGTCCGAAATAATTATCTTTGTCTCACCAATGTATCTCAAAACAAGTAAGTGAACAATATAATATTTTCTTTTCATTCTGGAAATAAATGTGGATCATATTTTACTTATTGCACAACTTAACCTGCAAAAGTTATTTTCTTAATATTTGTTTATTTTTGTAATTCTTATATATAGTACATTTTTATAATTAATACAACTGAACCCATATTGAACAAACTTTTATTGTGTTCCATTCAGATTGTACTATTTTTTCACAATAGCCAAGCAGCACAGATTTTTTTTTTTTTCAGTACAAACTGTAACAGGCCTGTATAGCTCAAAGTTTTTTTTTTTTTTTTTTTTTTTGAGCTATACAGGCCTGTGAACCAGCCTACTTGATTACCAGATCTGAACCCACTAGACTTTTATCTGTGGGGTCATATAAAAGCATTTACACTTCCCTTGTGAATAGCATAGAAGAGTGGTGACATCAAATGGAATATGTGACCAAGCATGTCCAAAAGGTGCCTGAAATGTTCAGACGCATTCAACAGTTACGTCGCTATGCCAATGCCTGTATTCATGCCAACAGAGGAAACTTTGAGCGTCTGTTATGATGTGCACCGTTAAAAACCCTTTTTTCCCTCCAGAAATTGTGTTTTCATGTCTCATTTCACTAATGTATCCCTATCTGCTGTATACAGTTTGCATTGTGACATCATGTTATGTCTCCATATCTATGGGATTTGCCTACTGCAAGGAAACTACCCTCTTTGCAAGAGGGTAATTTGAAAGAGCTATATCTGTGAATAATGCATTTTAAGCACCATGTTTACCAGATCTTTCTGACTTGGTTTCATGCCCTGATACCTCTCCCTGATTTATGACGTATCTTTCCAGGTCACCCCATGTATCATACCATGAAAGATATTAATTTTATTGGGGGGGGGGGAATTATTTACAGTTGCAATGTTAAACTAAGATTTTCTGAATTTTGGAACCATAAATAATATATGGTTGCAAGCATAGCTGAGCTTGCATATATGAAGAGTTACCTAACATTTTAAAATAATAGTAAAGTTAAATTACTAATTTTATTCATAAAGTTAATAATATGTTTTAATGTAATTGTTATGTGATTGAGATTTGAAGGCATAGGAACTGTATGCTTATTTATGACAAAATATTAATTTTCCTAGTGTGATATGGATTTAGTTTGATGATGGTTTTCCACAATGTGTTTGATCAGTGTCAAATTATTTGGCATATCAGCTTATTTTCTCTGAAGACATTTACAGAAACAACGAAATTTTCTTTGAATGTGTATAATGCACATACACAAGGTTTAAATTTTATTTGATTATGATTTCATCTCACTTTCTGCAGCACAAATAAAAGTAATATATAAAAAAATTACCCTTAAACAATTACTTACTATACAGTTTAACCAGAACTTATCAATTTAATAGATAAAGTCTGTGAGAAAGGCAAGACAGCAGAAAGACAACACAAGAAAAGAAGCATTCATATCTTGTCCACGGCTTGAACCTAGGTTCCTTTGATTTGCAGTCATGCACATTAACCTATTGTCCTCCAGAACAGCATTAGACATGCCAGTGAACAAGTGATTACATGCTTTGATTGCAGATAAAAGGACTTGGGTTTGAGCCCAGATAAGGCATGGATGTTGAGAGTAGTGGCATAGTAGGGAGTCTGAGTTACTGAATTTAGGAGTCTGAGTTATCTGAATAGTTAACTGAATAATTAACTTTCTGAGTTATCTGAATATGTTAGGGAGTCTGAGTTATCTGAATACGAAATATTTCTATATGTCTATTCTGGGGGCGGGGGTGGCTCAGTCGGTAGCGCGCCAGGCTCGTAATCTGTAGTTCCCAGGTTCGAGTCCCAGCTGGGTCAGCGTCGAGATTTATCTCCGCAAAATTCCCCGCCCTGCCCACGGTCAGTAGGGGACACCGATGGGCTTGGAAAGGCCGCCGTCCGTCGGATGGGACGTTAAGCCGTGGCCCCGTGTGCGGGAGAGCCATACCCTGTGCACGTTAAAGAACACGCTGGATGGCCTTGACGGGAGGCTACCATCTGTCTCCCAACAGCTGTTCCAGTGGGTCCCCTCCCCCAACCTTCTCTGAGCCTTCGGGGTCCATGTGACCTGGCCATTTAGCCCATGGTGTGCAAAAAAAGTGCCGCTCAGAGGTAAAACAACCCAACCTATATGTCTATTCTGTAGTATTTCAGTCAAGGACTACATAACATACTTTTGAAAGCTGAAAAAATTGAGTTTTGGTAGATGTGGGACCCAAACTCATAACGTCTTGAAAGTGTTAGAGTGCTCTAACCTAATGAGCTATCCCAGCCATGTTCTATCCATGGTTAATGATAGATTATAAAGATATTTCTGCTATCTAGATATGTTCATGCACAACTTGACCAACATCTGTCACTCAGGAATTAGACACAACAGTTGTTCATGGAAAAAGTTAGTTTTATAATCAAACATGCGGTGCAATTGATCAGAAATATTTTGTTATGACTGATCTCATTACCATTACAAAATTATTATTAATCCAGAATCCCACTCCATGTGATTTCATTTGCACAGTGTTAAAATATAAAGTTTATGCCTCAGACTAATAAATTGATTTCATTTCCTGTTGCTAGCAATTGAACTAAAAATAGTTGATTTTGCAGAATAATGGTAACATAATGGGATGTTTGAGGAATATTAAAGGTTAATTTGGTTAATTTTGTTTCTCTGAATGATTGGGAATAGATATGTTTTACATTATTGTTTATGTAATTGAAACTTCTTCTTACTTATTTCAAGTTCTACAGTCAACCTTAATCATAAATTTGTTCCTCAGGTCGATACAGAGACCATCAAATACCCCTAACAACAGTGCTACACCAACAAAGCCTATGCCAGGTAAAGGTTTTTTTTCTTTTTTTTCTTGTGTATTTGTGAAGTAAATTTTAGCCTGGAAGTACAAGGGTTTATTAAAATAACGGAAACACTGACAGCGACTGGAGTACACGAAATTCACATTATGCATATCACAGAGACAATGTCACCCTTGATGTGAGGTTTATAAAGGGGAGAAGTACAATGTTGGCTATCGCATAGCAGTGTCACAAGTGCAGGTGAAACAGCTGTGGTTTAATTGTTGATAGTGTCAGATCTCCAAAAAGCATGATCATTGGTGCACATCTCTCAGGAGCTTCAGTAACCAGAACTGCGGAAATAGTAGGTGTAACATGAGGAACTATATCGAAGATTATGACACCTATCGAAAAGGACAGGGCGTTGCCTCCAAACATGCAAATTGTGGATGCCATATGAAGTTGTCAGATAGGGATAGGCAAACGTTGGCACAGATTGTACAATGGAAATGCAAGACCATGGCACCACAAATAACAGCAGAGTTGAACACCAGTCAGAATGATCCTGTTTCTATCATAACAGTTCATTGGGAACTTCATCCAGTATTTATGGCTGTGCTGCAATCCACAAACCTCTGATTACCTCAATGGCACAAAGCACATAAAAACTGGAATGGATGGACATAAAAGGTGCAATGTGTCATCTGGTCTAATGAATTGTGCTACACATTGTTTCCTACTACTGGTAGAGTGTACGTCTGGTAAAAACCTGCAGAAGCATACCACCCCGATTTTCTAATATGAGTGGTAGAGTGTACATCTGGCATTGTTCCCTAATGACCATCCCTGGTTTCAAGTGGATAATGACCCATACATTATGCAAAACTTGTCAAGTTGGGATTTCCAGAGGATGAGGTACAGCAGTTACCCTGCCCACCTCAATCTCCAGACCTCAATATTATTGAACATTTGTGGAAATATCTGGAATTTTGTTTGTGTAGTTCCTACTGTGAAGCATGGAGGTGGATCTCTGATGCTGTTGGGTACCATATCATGACATTCCTTAGGGCCATTAGTTATTCTGCAGGTCGTATCACATCCACAGCATACGAAACCATTCTTGGGGACCATCTGCACCCAATGTTGTGGGCATTGTTCCCTAATGACCATCCCTGGTTTCAAGTGGATAATGCACCAATGCATTGGGTGAAACGTCAAGTTGTGATTTGCAGAGGATGAGGTACAGCAGTTACCTTGGTCACCTCAATCTTCAGACCTCAATATTATTGAACATTTGTGGGAATATCTGGAGTACAAGGCCAGATTACACGTTCCATCTCCAGCATCACTGACACAGTTGGGCCATATTTTACAGGAAGAAGGGTCCCACATTCCATTACCATATGTGCACGACTTGTATAAGTATTCCATGTTGAATTGTGTCTGTTCTGAATGCCCGAGGTGGCCTACAGATTATTAATGTTCTCCACAAACATTACGTGCTTCTATTATTTTGATAAACCCCTGTAGTTGTATATTGGTCTTTTAGTCTACCCATATGCATTTTCAGATTGCCAGAAATGAATTCTTTGGATTCTGCACTTACTTATTCATGTAGCTGGTGTCGTATAATCCTGCTACATAAATGTGAAAAGATTTTGCTATTTGAACACTTTATTTTACTGTGGTGGTTTGGGGAAAATCTTGGGCAGTCAAAAGAACAAAGCACAGAACTGATACAATTTTTCAACATATTTTGGTGCATTTTCCCCATTGCATCCCATTATATTTTTACAGATGAATATTCAAAATATATTTTGGGTTATTAAAAGTTATATTAAGTGAGAAAGTGTATGTAAAATGAAGACAAATAATTTACACCAAAAGTGTGCTACTTAACATTTTCTTTAAACTTTATACTAAAATATAAAGTATATAAAATGATATCCGTGCATTCCTTTAAAAATATTTTAAACTACGTGAAATGAAAAACAAAGTTCAATAAATTTTGCTTTGAGCAAAATAATTTAAAGAGCATTATTTGTCAGTCAGAAGTAGTAAAAAGGCGAAACACACTCACTAATGGGGGCGGGGGTGGCTCAGTCGGTAGCACGCCAGACTCGTAATCTGTAGTTCCCAGGTTCGAGTCCCAGCTGGGTCAGTGTTGAGATTTATCTCCGCAAAAATTCCCCGCCCTGCCCACAGTCAGTAGGTGACACCGATGGGCTTGGAAAGGCCGCTGTCCGTCGGATGGGATGTTAAGCCGTGGCCCCGTGTGTGGAAGAGCCATACCCTGTGCACGTTAAAGAACATGCTGGATGGCATTGACGGGAGGCTACCATCTGTCTCCCAACAGCTGTTCCAGTGGGTCCCCTTCCCCAACCTTCTCTGAGCCTTCAGAGTCCTTGTGACCTGGCCATTTAGCCCATGGTGTGCAAAAAAGTGCCGCTCAGAAGTAAAGCAACCCAACCCAACAACACTCACTAATGTGACAAAAAAAACCTACTCCTGGATTAAGACAAAGAATAAAAACTAGATATTTAGCATATTTCAACAGTTATATTTTCTTGAGAAATAACCAAATTCTTTATTTTTCAGTAAATAATGCCATATGCAAAAATGTTATTGCAGGAAGTTGTACTTTTTTTTCCCATAGGTTCATTATTATGGTGTGCTATTGTATTATACTTTTAAATTATACTTATTGTATATATAATTTTAAATTATTGTTCATTTGGAAATCTTGGCATTGTTAATGAAAGATTATTTTATATTTCTGAATTTTGTATCAGAGTTATTTCTAGTGGATTTTGAGCTCTACATATATTGTTATTATCATCATCTATCCAATATTTTTGTCAAATTCAGTTTTTGAATGCAAAAGGGACTTAAAATAATTTACTATATTTCATAAAATGAATTAAAAAATTTCTTGTGACTCGAAATATCTTATTCAAGTGTGTATTAGTATTACAGATTACATCTAATCTATTTTAGGACATTGGTAGATGCATAGGTGTTTACAGCTCATCACCCTATTGTTTGTTGATGCATTGTCTTTACAGATTTTTCAATGGCACACTGGAATTAACTTCCTGGCTATTAGGTGTCACATAAAGCAGTCAGCACATAGAAACTTAAAAATTTCAGCCTGAAAGTGTGAAGCTATGATTGTTTGTGAGGAGATAAATAAAGTAAGAAATAACAAAGGAATATAAATAAATGTAAAGTGACAAAACAAAAGAATGCATGTATATATGGAGAGAATGAAAAGTCACAAAGGAGATAAAGTTGGGAAGCCTAAAATCACGCAGTATCAGATATTAACTGAATTATTGTGCTCATTCTTTTACTACAAAGCTATGATGACATTGTTCAACTCCAACAATACATATTGTGTTTATGTATGATCATTATTAATTATATTCATATTTTGATATCACAGTTAATGTGTTCACACAAAACACATAATAATGTGAGAGTAGTTCTAGAACTAAAAATGATAAGTAGTGATCCCAAAATAATGTTCATGAAATTAATAGTATTTGAGTAAATAATTAAAACTTCATACTGTGAATGTTTGATTAAATGCTAGGACTTAAATGGAAGCTGTAGCAGGGTACCAGTACAGAAATTGTAAATTGTTTCCATGTTTCAAATGGTAACTAATCCTTCTTGTGCATGTGCTTGGAGTGTTTTATTTTTTAAATTATGTAATAGGAGCATTTTTTTAAAGTTTTCATTCTAGTAACATTTCTAGTAAACATTTCTAGATTTAGGTATTGTGTAACAAGTTATTGCCTTTGATTTTTTAACATAAAAATCTAGAAAAATTGTAAAATTCATGAATTGCTGTTAATAATTGGTTAAAACACCAGGGCATAAATAGTACTCTGGACTTGAATTGTAAGATAGATATAAGCACAGAAATTATAAATATTCTGTATGTTATTGCTTAAACATTTATGGTGATTTTAAAGTGATTTTAAACAAATAGACTAAAATTGCTATGGCATATGCTGTGTTTCAGAAGTAAAACTTTTAATCTTTTTCTGTTTCATTACATATTATAATGTATTCAAATAATTTCTCCAGAGGAAACTTTTACAAAGTTGGCTGTTGAAACATTGGAAGAATTGGACTGGTGTCTGGACCAGCTTGAAAATATACATACTCATCGGTCTGTTGGAGACATGGCTTCTAGTAAAGTGAGTGATTTTATAACATTTTGAAATCTTGCAACAGATATTTTTTTCAACTGATTACTGTATTGTCAATTTTTAGTTTTGAGTGGTGCAAACTTTTTTTTGTAATGTTGAAAAGGAAATAAGAACTCTTACTCTGTTTTATCTGACTTTCACCAAAATAGCTTTTTAAAGACGAATTTATAAAGCAGAAGGTAAAGTATTAACAAAACAAGGAAGGGAATGTTTATATGACAGACAATAAAGGCTACGGAGAGCCAATCAAATTTTAATATTGTTCTCACATCCCCCCTTAGCAAAAGCTGACAAATTAGGCCTTGAACACAGTTTCTGTAAGTCCTGTTTAGCACTGCCCGCCTACTTCATTTTTGATCTACACTTTCCAAGCTTAATTTTATGGGGTTTTCTAAGGAGAGTATTCCCTTTACAAAGGACAGAGATAGATTAGAAACTTTTCTACCTTGTCCTGGTTTCCCAGGCTAACATACATATATATACAAAACATGCTCACTTGACTAGTAGTCTAGTATACTAACCACTATATCAGGTAGCGCAAGTACAATTCATAATTTTATGTACAAATTTTCTATTTAAACTCTAACTCTAGAAAAAAATAAAGTGGTAAAAATTCTATTTTTCACACGAGCTAAATGGTCTTGGCACAGACACTGTGGGGCAGGGGTTGGCTCAGTCGGTAGCGCACCAGGCTCATAATCTGTAGTTCCCAAGTTTAAGTCCCAGCTGGGTCAGCGTTGAGATTTATCTCCGCAAAATTCCCCGCCCTGCCCACGGTCAGTAGGGGACACCGATGGGCTTGGAAAGGCCGCCGTCCGTCGGATGGGACGTTAAGCCGTGGCCCCGTGTGCAGGAGAGACATACCCTGTGCACGTTAAAGAACACGCTGGATGGCCTTGACAGGAGACTACCATCTGTCTCCCAACAGCTGTTCCAGTGGGTCCCCTCCCCCAACCTTCTCTGAGCCTTCGGGGTCCATGTGACCTGGCCATTTAGCCCATGGTGTGCAAAAAAGTGCCGCTCAGAGGTAAAACTACCCAAACAACAACACAGACACTGAAGATTGTGGGAGAGGACCCACTGGAACAGCTGTTGGGAGACAGATAGTAGCCTCCTGTCAGGGCCATCCAGCATGTTCTTTAATGTGCACAGGGTATGGCTTTCCTGCATGCAGGCCATGGCTTAACATCCCGTCTGATGGACGGTGGCCTTTCCAAGCCCATCAATGTCTCCTACTGACCAAGGGCAGGGAGTTTTGTAGAGATAAATCTCGATGCTGGCCGAGGTGAGACTTGAACCTGAGAACTGCAGATTATGGGTCTGGTGCATTACCGACTGAGCCACCCCTGCTCCATAAGCAAATGTAAGAAAAATTTGCATTTCAAGAAAAACTTATGGAGTGTATTACAATTAATGTTAAAAGGTATGTAAATACTGGATTACTTATTCCATTAATTTAAAACAATTTGAATGGCCAACATATATAATGCAAGAGGATACAGTAAAACATGGAACATTAATACATAACTCATGTAAGTTTTTTACAACAATACAAATGCAAAGATCTCACATTTGTTACAAAGTGGAAATGAATAGCCCATGGTAGTTGTTGCAGTTATATAATACCATATTTCTTCGATTCTAAGACACCATCGATTGTAAGACACATCTTAATTTCAGTACCACCAACAGAAAAAAATAAAACACTAAAATATATCTAACAAATATTTTTATAATAATAGAATTCAATTTACTAACAATAATAATACCTATTTATCAGTAGGTATGTTATTCATCACTTCCTTCTGAATGAATAGGAAGAATGAGTCAAGAGTCTGATTCTTCCGAGCCATCGTATCTGCATGTGAATCTAGATCAGAGTCTGCTTCACATTCAGAGTCTGATTCTTCTGAGCTGTCTTTATTTCCATTACACCATAATATATCGTCTTCTGATCCATCAAGAGTGTTGGTGATGCAACATTTTTTAAATGAGTGCTGCACTATTCTTTCTAGGATTAGCTTCCAAGCTGTTGATACCCATTCCGCCAATTTTGATGCTGGTGCTTTCTTAGTTTTTCCAGAAGGTGTCAGCGGAAGGTTGTCAGTCAACAGCCAGGTTCCAAGCTCACTATAATTCACTCACAGAGCTCCACTATAATGAAATAATGGTGACTTCACATTTGGAAAGTGCAGGAAAATACCCAGGCCACTTTATTCTTCAATGGAATTGAAGAATGCGATAACGGTCAAACTTGGAGGCGGGGTTTCCACATAAAAACAAAAACATTTGGTGCCGTGTGCAAAGTGCAAGAAAATTTGAAAAAAAAACTGCGATTCTAAGACACCCCCCGTTTTTAGAGACGTTTATATGGGGGGATGCATCTTATAATTGAAGAAATATGGTATTATCCAGTTGAAAATTGGTTGAATTCAATATGGAAAAAGTGCTGTGATTTCAACTGAAACATTTGTTACTTTAATCACTACATGCACTATTCATTTCCATCTTGTGCTTCATTTTTTTTTTTAAATATTTATTGCTGTAAAAATCTTACTGGATAAGCTACAAAGGATTAACAAAATGTCAGTAGTTTATTGGAAACACTTTATAGTGTATACAATTATGTATTATTCCTGTACTTTATATGCAAAGATATTTTAATTTCTTATTTGACCATGTAATTTTCTTGAAAAACAAAATAAGAAAAAAAGTTTTCTTTGTCTAGAATGTTTGTAATGTTTAATTAGAATAATTAATTTTGTGTGCTAATAATATGTATGTTTTTATAGTTCAAAAGAATGCTTAATAAGGAACTTAGCATCTTCTCAGAATCTAAGTCAGGAAGCCAAATTTCTGAATACATCTGCACCACATTTTTAGGTAAACTTTTGAAAATAATTTTGTCATACTTATATGTTTTGCTTCAGAAAATATATATAGTCACTTTTGAGGGAACATCCACTAAAAGCCAAAGTACTACATGAAAAATGTAAGAAAGACCTTAAACATATACTAATGCAATTTTTTAATTATGGGAACATATAATGGATGTGTGTGTTGATTTTCTGCTGAGCTCCTGCCATCCTCTCAGACCTTTTACTATGGCATATAAGCTGAAGTCTCCTGTCAGACCTCTGTGATAAGCAGCTGCTTGAGGGGGTATTTATTTATTTATATAATTAACATCTGTAAGTCATGAGAAAATTGCGGTATCACATTGTTATGTTGTAGACAGTAATTCTTTTTCTCTGCTAATTTGCTATTTTACTGTTACTATACATATTTCTTATTTTAATTCATCAGATAAAATTATTCCTGTATGTTTTTTTTTTCATATCTGGAGTAAATCTATGTACATGTTGTAATGCTCCAAAAGATTGTTAAACTTCTCGTTGGACCTTTTGACTGATCCAAATTAAACTAGACCTCCAGAAAGCATATTGGGCACCAGGCAATATTAACTTGCCAAATAAAGTTAAATGAGGGTTCATTAGGTACATCGGCATTACATATTGAGTAAGAATTCAAAAGATTGTCAAATTATTAAAGTTAAATCTTAATAAAAATCAATTATTGTTGCTCAAGATAAAAAAAAATAGCAAAATCAAAATATTTCATATAGCAAAGTTTATTTCCAAAAAATTCGAGCTTTACCATATAAACTGATGAATACAAATGTCTGAGTCACATCTCTACTAACTTCCTTCCTCTTAATGACACTCGGGCGGGGGTGGCTCAGTCGGTAGCACACCAGGCTCATAATCTGTAGTTCCCAGGTTCGAGTCCCAGCTGGGTCAGCGTTGAGATTTATCTCCGCAAAATTCCCCGCCCTGCCCACGGTCAGTAGTGGACACCGATGGGCTTGGAAAGGCTGCCGTCCATCGGATGGACGTTAAGCCGTGGCCCCGTGTGCGGGAGAGTCATACCCTGTGCACGTTAAAGAACACTCTGGATGGCCTTGACGGGAGGCTACCATCTGTCTCCCAACAGCTGTTCCAGTGGGTCCCCTCCCCCAACTTTCTCTGAGCCTTCGGGGTCCTTGTGACCTGGCCATTTAGCCCATGGTGTGCAAAAAAGTGCCGCTCGGAGGTAAAACAATCCAATCCAGCTTAATGACACTCTCTTATTACTATCTCATTTCTCTATCATTACTGACTCTGTGATCTAATGCCACAGTATATGTGAGGCGTGTATTGCATTCTGGGAAAACATTTGCATAATCTTATGATTGCACACTAGCTATCATGGAAGATGGGGTGGGTCCTTAACACATGCATTAACAGCTGTCAATCAAAAGTTGTAGTGGCACATGCACAACTCTTTTAGTATAGAGAAAAGTGATAAGTCCAACTGAAGTAAATTCCCAAAATGATAAATATAATATAAATAAAGTAAAACTGATTAAGGAAAAGTAAAAGTGAATGGGTTGGGTTGTTTTACCTCTGAGCGACACTTTTTTGCACACCATGGGCTAAATGGCCAGGTCACATGGACCCCGAAGGCTCAGAGAAGGTTGGGGGAGGGGACCCACTGGATCAGCTGTTGGGAAACAGATGGTAGCCTCAAATCAAGGCCATCCAGCGTGTTCTTTAACGTGCACAGGGTATGGCTCTCCCACACACGGGGCCATGGCTTAACATTCCGTCTGACGGACGGCAGCCTTTCCAAGCCCATTGGTGTCCCCTACTGACCGTGGGCAGGGTGGGGAATTGTGCGGAGATAAATCTCAACGCTGACCCAGCTGGGACTTGAACCTGGGAACTACAGATTACGAGCCTGGCACGCTACTGACTGAGCCACCCCCGCCCCAAAAAGTGAATGGGTGGACCATCACAATGTATATTATGTACCTATATATGGATGCAATTTGGAACTGTTATTAATAGTTTTTCTATTGGCTGATGGGCTTTTAACCATTAACATGGCAGAAGACACTCTAGTGCTTCAATAGATTTAAGTATTGTAGCTGGAAGACATCAAAGTCCCTAAAGTATTATACTGCAGTTCAAAAGTTAAAGATCAAAACACAAAATTGAATAATTCAAAAACCCTATCTTAGATTTTGTTATTTTTTTTTTGTCAATTTAATTACAGTTTAAGTTAAAGTGAGAGATGTGTTATGATATAACTATTAATGCACAAAGACTGGACAAATTCTTATCTTAAAATGAGAAGTATTGCTAATGAATTTGTGAACAGTTAAAAATGATGCATCAAGAGTTAAAAGAAGTATACACTAATATATTAATTTTCCTTTGGAAGCAATGCAGGTTTGACACCAACTCTTCATGCTGAAAAAAGGCCATCAAGCAACAATTCCCATTCTAATTTAATTGTGGTTCTAGCTCATTGATGTTACTGGGAGGGAGGGTGAGATTGGCTATCATCCCCCTAGAGTATCCCAAACGTGCACTATAATAATGAAGTCTGGGGATCTTGATGGCCAGTCTAAAGGTTACTGAAATGAGAAGTGGACAAATCAGAAATGAAATTTAAATCACATTGATTTGTTCATATTTTCCATGCCTATTGAGACATTTGCTCCAACATGAAATTAATAACATGATGCCTTCTCTCTTAGAGTGACTTTAGCTGCTGCATGAAGAAGTTTATGATGATGCACTGCACCTCTACATTTGACTTCAAGTTTCCTTTTCATGCCATTCTTTAGAGGCTCTGAAATGTAAATATTCAATAGGGGAAATGCCAGAATTATAGGGAGGATGTTCCAGGTATTCCTACATGTTCAACATTGTTATTTTTAGTTTAACAGTGTGGGTTGGGTTGTTTTACCTCTGAGCGGCACTTTTTTGCACACCATGGGCTAAATGGCCAGGTCACATGGACCCCGAAGGCTCAAAGAAGGATTGGGGGAGGGGACCCACTGGAACAGCTGTTGGGAGACAGATGGTAGCCTCCCGTCAAGGCCATCCAGCGTATTCTTTAATGTGCACAGGGTATGGCTCTCCCACACACGGGGCCACGGCTTAACGTCCCATCCGACGGACAGCAGCCTTTCCAAGACCATCGGTGTCCCCTACTGACCGTGGGCAGGGCGGGGAATTTTGCGGAGATAAATCTCAACGCTGACCCAGCTGGGACTCAAACCTGAGAACTACAGATTACGAGCCTGGCGCGCTACCGACTGAGGCACTCTCCGCCCCGACAGTATGGGAGTGAATGGGGACACTGTCATGCAACAAAACAACCATTTGATTCTGAAGTCCTGAGTGCTTTGACTTCATTGGATGCTTTCAAATATCCATAGTTTTTCAATATTGTTGTGAGTTGATGGAGTCACTATGGTCCAGAAACTCCAGATCCTGTTAGTCAAACTGAAACAGCATACCACATATTGTTCAACTTTGAATGCTTTCATGCCTGTTTTTCAGAATCCACACAAGTTTTTCACATTCAAGCTGATACTTGCCATAATTCTGGTGTTGATGAGTTTCCTCTATGTATAACCATTTCTCTGTGTGACAGCACAAAGACTACTCAGTCCATTACTCAGGTATAGAGGTTGCACACTTTTTATTTGAACACCTCTTATATATGGAGCCGTCCCGTGGCCGAGTGGTTAGCATGCTTGGCTACTGATCTAAGGGATCTGGGTTTGAGTCCCGGATTTAGGCATGGATGTGTGTCGTTTTTCTGCTGAGGTCCTGCCATCCTCTCAGATCTCCTACTGTGGCATATAAACTGACAGGCTCCTGTCAGACCTCTGTGGCAAGCAGCTGCTTGAGGGGTATTGTTTTTATATATGTGTTATAGTATCATGAAAGGTATTGATATATTAAGCAAATTCTGTGCAGATTAGCATCATTGTCATTGAAAAGGACCAGTGCTCCTGAAAAATGGATGAATATAAGGGTGAAGGATCTATGAAAATCCCTCCTGAGAACAATCTTAGTAGCAGTTCACTGTGATACCTGACTCTCTAAGTAAAAGTTTGTCAAGAATCTGTTTAAAGACTGAATTATTACTCATGGAGGGCATTGACCCATTGTTCCTTGGTCCAGTTCAAGATATAGATGACCCAATGTTAGATGAGCTCCTTTTCTAAGAGAGTCAAGGGAACACAGACAGCAGCTTGTCACACTTGACCACTCAGACCTCTCTCATGAGTTATTATAGACAGTATGCTTTGATACAACCCTTCCTGTGGTGTAAGTCTTTATGGCCCTTCACAGTTAGGGCCACGTATTGATCATTTCTGTTGAAATGACCCTATCATGGTCTTGGACAGGTATTCAAGAAATATTTTGGGATTGATTACACAGTCTATCATTTCTATGAGTGATATCACAATAATGCATTATGCTTTTTACTCCTTAAGACAACTATCAAAAGCATTGTTTTAGGAAAATTGATGGATTCAGCTGTAGTTGAGAAAGAAAATTTTCCTAACCACTTGACAGAGTCCTTGTACTCAATCAATCCATTTCACACAAACTTTTGTGCTTTCTCTTGGCACTGATGTTATTGGAAGAAAACTAGATCAAAATCTTCTCCCAACTTAGAATCAACACAAAGAAGTGCAAACTTTTTTTTCTTGCCTATCAGTTGCCTCCATCAGCTTTGCTAGAACAATATTTCTGACCATTGCACAAGGGAGATAAAAAAAAAATATAGTGTTATAGTAATGTAATTTATAGCTATTCTGGAGGGTGTTCAAAAAATTCTCGACATGCTCTGTAGATTTACCCTCATTTCTCTGAAGTTAACAAGCTACAACTTATTTGAAAGCTTGTATAAACTTGTCATTATGTGTCAAAAACAAAGATTGCATTATCATATCTCTCTTTGCTGGCAGTGTGTAAAGTTGGGTCTGCAAAATCTATGTGTTGTTGCTATGGAGCCTACTGAAGATGGTGGAAGATTTGACATTTTCATGAGGACATAGCTTGGGTGTGATGCAAAAAAAAAAATTAATGCTTATTTATTGCATGTATATGGGGATCATGACTTTTCATATAGCACTGTTATGGGATGGATGTGCAAATTCAGAGGAGGATAGCAGAACTTAGAAAACCTCTCTCATGAAGGAAGATCAAAGGAGGCTGTGAACGAGAGACCCATCTCTGCTGTTCATGAACTTATTAAGGAAAACCCACACTTCATCTTTCAGGTAATAAGTTTTGTCAGTTTATTAATTGGCAGTGTGATCCACACAAACTGACAGAACAGTAAAACAGGGCTAGAGTCAGCTCATACAAGGAGATACTGGCAATATTTTAACCTAGTGGCCCAAAAGATTAATAGACATTGTCATAAATAATGAGATGTGGTTTTACTACTATACAACTGCAAAATAAATCGACAACTGTGTTTGGGTTGTGGAAAATGAGCCACATCCCCAAATCCTTTAACAAGACTTTGCTCAAGGAAGATGGATTGGGTTGGTTTGTTTTACCTCTGAGCGGCACTTTTTTGCACACCATGGGCTAAATGGCCAGGTCATATGGACCCCGAAGGCTCAGAGAAGGTTGGGGGAGGGGACCCACTGGAACAGCTGTTGGGAGACAGATGGTAGCCTCCTGTCAAGGCCATCCAGCGTGTTCTTTAACATGCACAGGGTATGGCTCTCCCGCACACGGGGCCACAGCTTAACGTCCCATCCGACGGACCATCCTTTCCAAGCCCATTGGTGTCCCCTACTGACCGTGGGCAAGGCGGGGAATTTTTGTGAAGATATATCTCAATGCTGACCCAGCTGGCCAAGGAAGATGATGTTCACATATTTTTTTTCCAATTCGAAAGGAGTGGACATTTATGGTCACCTTTATTATGTGGACACCTTACCAGAAAAAAACGACCATAAATGTCCAATAGTACACCAACATTGTTTTGCCCAAGATGTTTAAGGAGATGAAAGAGCAGTGTCCAACAACAGGCAGTCAAAGTTTGTGGGATGATTGTCATGAAAATCTTATTCATGACAATCATCTCACAAAACCTGGCAAATTATGACCTATCTGGAGCAGGAAAAAATCAAACAGCTACCCCATCCTTCATATTCACCTGATCTTGCACCATGCAATTTTTGGTTGTTTCCAAAAATTAAAAAGGAACTTGCTGGGAAGCATTTTTCAAGGGTGCAAGACTTTGCAAAATGTGGTCATTCAGAGTTGCGGAAATTTCCCCAATAGGAGTACTGCCAAGTGTTCCAGAATTGGTGTAGAAGTCTGCAATTTTGCATAGATGCTGGAGGGGAGTATTTTGAAGGACAGTAAAATTTTTGTTGTGGTAAGTGCAATGATTTTTATTCTGCAGATGCATGTCAAGAATTTATTGAATGCGCCTCATAATTTATGCTACAAATCAAGTTAATGAGCATTTTTATATGATCATCACAAGGCAAGTTAACCTGTTGACTGCCGTATGAATCATATGATTTAGACTTAATTTGCTCCTGAGATCGTGTGAATTGTCTGTGCTTCACATACAAATTGTAGTTCAGGGCTCATGAATTAGTTGCGCTTCACACTAGAATGCATTGCTTATGGGTAATACAAGAGTGTGGCCTGAGGAACAAATCCATGGTCTTAGCACGGCAAAATTTCAACTAAAGTATATTATAGGGGTCTATGAAATAGTCTGACATTTTGTACTTACTTTAATGAATTGCAATGCTAAATAAAATAAGAAAATTCTGTGTAAACATTTACTAAATTAAACAGTGTATTCTGAAAATACAATCTGAAACAAAAGCAAACATTCTAAAACTAAAAAGATAGAAATTTAACATGTATTGTTATTTTACTTCGCATATGTCAAGAATACTCTGATAATAAAATTTATAAAGTGCATTTGTGTACAACAGTAAAACAAGGAACACAATAATATTTTTCGCATTGTACACATTTCCAGCGAGTCTGTGTGCTTTAGAAGCTGCAGATTTCCTATTATTTCCTTCAGATATTTTTTATAACAACTCTGCAGACACGGAGTCTAAATTGTGACACGTGAATCATGCATGTATCACACGGCCTATAGATAAAAAAAAGTGTGCTCAGGCCGCGTGAAGCACACGTAATTCACACTTTCAAAGTTTGTTTTTAAGCAAAAAAATTTATAAAAATTACATAACCTGATATTGTATAGCAATTTAAGACCAATTTTAGTTAATTTAACCAAAAAAAAAAAGATGTGGCCTCAGGACTTGAAAAAATTTTAACATTGCGACAGTCAACGTGTTAAATAATTATTAAAATATTAATGCATAAAAGCTGATATTGGCATCGACTTCTGAAATTAAAAAATTGTAAGAAACTTATTGCATATAAGATATGAGTTGGTCACCACTATATTATAATGCAAATTCTGTATAATGCTAAAATTAATGGCATTTAAACTTAATAACAATTTTTTTTTCCTGTGACAGATAAGCAACAGGAAGTTGATTTACCTTCTTTATGGGCAGACGAAAACCAACAACAAGGAAATCTTCATCAGACAAAGTACAAAACCAGTCATGCTATGTCACAAATTTCTGGTGTTAAAAAACCACTCTGCCATACTAATAGTTTAACAAAGCTGCCAAAACATGGGGTTGAAACTCCATATGAAATGGAACTTGGAAAGGTAAGAAATTACAATTGTAATGCTATATTTTCTTTTTCCACCACATATTTTTTCAATAATTCTTTCAAATTGCGAGTTCCACTTCTAAAATTGGCTTATCAAAATAATTTTAAACGGTTAGAACCTTTTTCACAAATTTAACCCTGTGTTAAACATTGGACACAAGTAAAAAAGGTGAAAAAAAATTAATGAATCAAGTTACTTTACCTAATTGTCTGTTAAAAGACTTCTGTCTCAATCAAAAATAATATTTTCTATGGTAAATTGATATTAGGGTCTGTATGTACCTACCATTTGTAAAATATAGTAACCATTTCATCTATGATGTGAAGTAATGTATGTTTAAAAGAATAAAATCTGCTATTTAAAAGGCAATTGTTTTCTTCAATATTTTCATATGTTGATGTCTTTGTTAATATGACTGCCAGTTGATGGTATGTAAAATTTGCAGATCAGCATCCTAGTATGCTGAGCCATTAATTTTCTTTACTGCAAAATGGAGACCATGAGGCCCAAAATCATCATGTATCCACCATTTTCCGAGATGAAAAATTACTACAGCATTTGTGCATGTATAAAATAATTTAAAACCTTTTTACTTCCTCAGCATTTGAAAGGGCTTACTTATCTCTATATTGAATATTTATTGCATTGTGTATTATTACTAATGATTTTTATTTTGCAAACTTTTCAAAGCAACAATTCTAAAATTGTATTTTTAAGTTACTTTCAACATAAAAATTGCATAATTATGAGATAATGGAATTAATCATCTCAAAAAAGGTACTTTTTAGATTTAATATAACAATTATTAAACTTTTCTGAGTGGTTTTCAAGCATCTTTATTATTCATAAATAAAAGTATTCTATAGAAAATGTAGAAATATAGGAAAGTCATATTCAAAGCTCTATAACCTTGAAAATAAACTTTTTATGGGAAAATGTCATTAGAGATGAATTGAAGATATTTGCTCAAATCTCAATTTTCAGCAATATTTATTTAGCATATAAAGGGTTACTAAAGCTGGAAAATTTAACAGAAGATGCTGTTTTTAAGCTTATCAGAACTTTTTTTCATGAAACTGATAAAATTGAAAAAAAAAGATGTAATTTTCTTACATTTATTTAAGCAATTTATTGCAACAATTAATGACTAATGATGAGGTTAGGCAAAGGAGTTTGCAACCTCCTTTAAGCAGCATATTGTGCAGAGAGAGACTCCGTTGGTTTGGCCATGTTGCCCATATGAATAATTATTATAGATTGGCAAATAGGGTTATGAACAGTGTGTCTAAAGGCCTCAGAAAGAAGGGGAGACCTAGGATGCGGTGGGCAGACAATGTCAAACAGGATCTTGCTAGAATTGGTGTGCAGTGGCCGGATGCAGTAGATGTAGCTCAGGATAGACTTGCTTGGAGAACTAAATTGCACAGTCTGGTTGGACCTCCGTAGCCCATGGCTGCTTGAGGATGATGATGATTTATTAATTTTACATCTTTGATCTAGAGGTCATATTTTTTTTGTGATTGTGGTACACTGATGAATAAATTTTCTTTGTCATCATATTAAAAGGACATTGCAGTGGCTTTTTACTAGTTTATATACATCTATGAAAACTTTTGTGTTTCATTCTTATGTTGTAATGTGTTACTCTACTATTTTTTTTCTTCAGTGTTCAAAGTGATCTACTTATTTGATAATTATTTAAATGATAAACAATTATTTTTGGAAGCTGAAATTTGTGTGAGATCTTCATTATATCCCTAATGACATTTTCCAGTAAAAAATTTTAAACATACTTTCCTATTTATATAATATGGAAGTATCCCAATACATATTAAGAAGTGATCTATTTCTACCCACTGGAATCTCTAAAGTCTGCACACCTCCCATGGACCCAGATATACCTCAGATATACCCAGATATACCTCAAAAGTAAACCATAAATTTGATAATCCCTTCAGAACCCTAATCTCAAAAAGGAAATATCCAACATATAATCTCGAACAAGCATGTCTTGTGCTGTGCTAGCCCAGCACAAGATGTCATCAGAATCATCCTTAACACCCCTATCACTTCAAACACAACAATGTATTCATTTGACATTATTTCAATATACCCTAGCACACCAATACTAGATGCAGTGATGCAACTGGAAACAACATGGTCACAAAACGCCGGACCCACAATACAACAGTACTTCAGCATACATGAAGCCCTTGACCTAGCTACCTCATTCAACTGGTTTGTGGTAAACAGAGAAACCTGGATTCAGACAGAGAGCATACCCATGGGCTCCTCTCTCTCTGGACTAATGGCTGATGTATAATGAGTCATCAGCCATTAGAATGTAGCCATTGAATGTAGTAATGAGGCATTCGTTCTATTTTGTTGCGATCTTATGCAACCACGGCAATTCCCGATTCCTCCTGAAAGCACTACCAGTTATGAAAAGTCATGACTATCTAGAGCCGGGGGCAAGGAATACGCCATATAGACGCACCTCAACCCTGACCTCACATGGCAGCAGTCCTATAGAAGGAAAGCTGACCACCAGAAGAAACCTAACTTTAATCTGTTCCCCAGTTAGCCATGAACAAGGATATAAAATCCAAGTTCGCTCGGCATCTCGGGTGGAGACTCTTAGTGAGGCCCAGACTTTGGTGAGGGCTTGACCTACTGGGGCACAAATCTTTTCAGAAGAGCCCTTGAACTGCTCACCCAGAGCACCTGAGAGGTGAGGTCTCAGACACCGTCACTGTCCAACCGGTCAACGCGGAACCGGTCAGCGGCATCGTCGACCTCGGTTGGTCTTGGCTAGGTCCAACCAGGGACCCAATCCGGTGGCACAGCCTTCGACCAGGTTGCTGGGCCCGAAGCCCCGCCACCACCACGTCAAGGTGGTCACCTATTAGGGGGGGAGTAATGAGGCATGTAGAAAAAAACAGCCCTGGCTAAAAGTAAACTTAAAGCAACATTTTACCTATGTTACATAGATATTTTAATATTCTTGGACCACAGCCAAGAGGAATTATATTAACTTTTAGACATCTTTAATAACATCTTATCCACTGTAAAGTTTACATGTGTCGATGAAACCAACCAGCAATTACCATAGTTAGACATAATGATAACACATAATAATCAAAAATGCAATACAACAGTACAAAAAAAAAACACTTTTGTACCAAATCTAATATCAGCTAAATCTAACCATCCCACTTCATATAAAGCAGAAGCTTTCAACACATATTTTTTATAAGCACATCACTATGCATCATCTGGGGGCAGGGGTGGCTCAGTCGGTAGCGTGCCAGGCTCGTATCTGTAGTTCCCAGGTTTGAGTCCCAGCTGGGTCAGCGTTGAGATTTATCTCCGCAAAAATTCCCCGCTCTGCCCACGGTCAGTAGGTGACACCGATGGGCTTGGAAAGGCCACCGTTCGTCGGATGGGACGTTAAGCCGTGGCCCCGTGTGCGGGAGAGCCATACCCTGTGCACGTTAAAGAACACTTTGGATGACCTTGATGGGAGGCTACCATCTGTCTCCCAACAGCTGTTCCAGTGGGTCCCCCCCCCAACCTTCTCTGAGCCTTCGGGGTCCATGTGACCTGGCCATTTAGCCCATGGTGTGCAAAAAAGTGCTGCTCAGAGGTAAAATAACCCAACCCTATGCATCATCTAAAGCTTTACTAAGCAAAATAATTAACTATATTTACAAAATAGGACAAGAAGCTGACTATGAGAAATCCTTCATAACAAAAATCCATAATCAAGTCAAATGTAAACTTAAACACAGCACTCAAACCAACACAAGAATCAGTTGCACCTAATTATATATAGCTTTTCCTTACATGCCAGGCTTCTCATAGTCATTATATAGCATATTACAGAAATACAATATGAAAGCTCCTAGCTCTGTAACAAATGCAATAAAGAAAATTGTACTTAACAACAGAGACAAAACAAAACTCATGGGAGGAATATATAACATAAAAATTGACTCCAATGCCAATTACTGCAAAACAAAAATAACTATGTAGGGAAAACATATACAAAAATTGACAATCGCATTACTGAACACAAAACTGACATTATGAAAAAAAAAGCCATACAGCTCTAATGCAAATAATAATTCAAAACAATCTAACAGCAACTAAACTTGATTATAAAATACCAGCATTTCCTCCCAAAGAATTTCAAATAAAACTACATGGAAAATTTAATTATAAACCATAAAAAAGAACTATTCAACACCAATCTGACCCCTTACCCCCACCTGGAACTTGCTATTACACAATTTCCAGTTTAAGGTATAGGAGTGCCTCTAGAGGGACCATATTATATCAACCCCATCTGTCAAGGAGTTGATAGCATGTCAGCAAAGCAGACGGCGAACTGCATTGTTCTCGGGGTGGGGGTGGCTCAGCCGGTAGCGTGCCAGACTCGTAATATGCAGTTCCCAGGTTCGAGTCCCAGCTGGGTCAGCGTTGAGATTTATTTCTGCAAAACTCCCCGTCCTGCCCATGGTTAGTAGGGCACACTGATGGACTTGGAAAGGCCACCGCCCGTCGGATGGGACGTTAAGCCGTGGCCCCGTGTGCAGGAGAGCCATACCCTGTGCACGTTAAAGAACACGCTGGATGGCCTTGATGGGAGACTACCATCTGTCTCCCAACAGCTGTTCCAGTAGGTCCCCTCCCCCAACCTTCTCTGAGCCTTCAGGGTCCATGTGACCTGGCCATTTAGCCCATGGTGTGCAAAAAAGTGCTGCTCAGAGGTAAAACCAACCAAGTATTATGCTCGAGAATAAATGTCAAATGTGTAAAGCATCAGATGATCCTTTACTACTCATCAAACAGTTAAAGCTACAATATCTCCACTGTGACTATGCTCCATAGCATGTCATCCTGCAGCATGCATAGAGAAACACTTCTGCCATCTGCTACACAAATGTTTATTATTATTTTTTTTATATTCTGTACATCAGCAGCCAGGCCTAACAACCACCTGACAATGCTATTCAACTGGCGAACAGCCAACAACTAGAGTATTACAACTTAACGTGCGTAAGCTTCAGCAGCAACTATGGCGAATGTACCAGCCAAGATTATTCTCCTATAGTGGTAAATATATAGCCTTTAACTGCATGATATGTAAAACAAACTATTACCATCAAATCGTTTTAGGATCTCAAGCTGCAATACAGGAGACATAACTCTCTTAACACATTGCAAAATAAATCTTTTTATTTACTATTTTTTCATATTATATAGGGTAGTGTGTATTGCAACTGTTTTTTTTAAAAATAAATTATAATTTATTTAACTTTAGAGGAGCATATACTTTATTAGAACAGTTCTATGCTATGTTAATAGTAACACAGATATAGAACTCATTTACTTCTAAAATCAGCCTTTTATGAAAAAAAAAGTATTTGACTGAAGGTAATTTAAAGATCTCAAACAAATCTATTTCAATCTCAATTTTCAACAATATTTCTTCAATATTAAGAAAGTTTCAAAAATTGAAATATTTAGCTGCAGCAATGCCAGATTAAATAATTTCTCCAAAACACTAATAAAAACAAGTTAAAACAAAAGCATTGGTTTACTAAACTTTATTAATGTGTGTAAGTGTTTATAACAGTTCATATAATTATGTAATTTTTTTTCCAGAATGAGATAACTGATTTAAATAGATTTTATTGAGATATTTAAATTTTCATCAATTTCATGAAAAATTTCAATAAAAATTATCATTCATTTATAAAAAGCTTATTTAAACCATACAGTGTCATTTTTTGCTTCTAAAATACAACTCAACTTCTGAACCTCATTATGAAACAGCTAATGAATGACATAGTTTGCATTACATACTAAAAGAAAGAGCATTTAATTCTGAGCAAAAAATAGAAAAATTAAAAGAAAAAAATGGTAGGTAAGCATAAAAGAAAATTGAAAGTTCATTTGTAGTGATTTTTGAAAATTGATTAATCAGTTTCAGACACCTAAAGAATTAACCCTTTCAGGACCATAAGGTTTCTAAGAGTAAATATTAGTATGTAACTGTTTATTTTAGTTTGTTTAGACGTAAAATAAATAAAAATCATAAGAAAAATACATAACAATGTGTAGCTTTTTTGGAATTTTATGGGAAATATTTTTCCCAATGGACTCTAAAGGTAACACAAATTATAGTTAGGCTTATTATGCAATGTCTTTTTTATTGGTTTATTAGAACAAAATGTTAACTAAAATAATACAAAATTATGAAATAAAATTACTATACAAAATGATGTGCTAATTATGATATTCTGCGAAGCAATTTCTTTTGGTAGTGAGGCAAAGATGGACATTGCACATAGTACATATATTATGCGTCCTGACAGTTCTTTTTTTTTTCTAAACGTTCCCGTTTACGTAATTGCGTTCGGCATACGTTCTATTTTGACATTCTGTATAAAAAAATGCAGATAAGGTTATAATTAAATACGACAATCACCAATTTTAAAATGGGAAAAATGTTTCCCTTGGTCGTGAAAGGGTTAAGAGGTTATTGAGTTCTGTATCAGTTATTATTGGTATAACATCATCATATACATAACATCATACACAGTTCTAAGATAAAGTGGCTACCGAGTGTACTTTCATATATTAACATTTACTCCAATAAGATGATTTATAGTACATTGTTTTTATTAGAAATAAAAATTTTATGTTAAAAACTTTTTTTTGTATCCTAGATATTAGAAGATGTTGACAGGTGGGGTATGGATGTTTTCAAATTAGACAAGTATTCAGATTTTAGACCACTAACAGCTGTCACATATCTAATTTTTCGGGTATGATGATTACTTTTCTTTTCTAAAAGATTTTGTTTTATAAGTGATTTTTAAAATATTTAAAATTAGTGTCCAATCAGTTACAATAAAAAGATATAGGAATAAGTTAAAACATATATGCTAAGCTGATAATTGAATATGATTTCATTCTGCTCTGATAAGGAGTTTTTTTTAATTTTGGGTTTTAATAAAATATATAAAAATTCATAAATATGATTTTTTTTAATCAATGTTTAAGTAACATTGACCTAGTCAATTTTTGATTCAAATACTAAAATTCTATCTCTGAGTGACAGAAGGTTCTGATACAAAGTGGTGTAATGATAATGAACATAATAGTCATATCCTGCTATATTATGAATGGAAACTGTCACAATGAAAATTTTTGTCAGATCCATTACAACTGAAGCATCTATGATGGGCAATATCATCATATTCACTTTGGAGTTTGTATATATTTTTTTATATTCATAAACATTATAAAGTGAAAATGTGCTATTATTCAAGTTAATGCACCATTTTGTGGCAAAAATGAGTGCTACACATTGACAAGATTTTATGAGATGCTAGATGTTGACAAGTATGGATGTTTTCAAATCGAACAAGTATTCAGCTTGTATGCCACTAACAGCTGTCATGTATCTGGTCTGGGTATGATGATTAATTTCCTTTTCTACTGCATAAAACACACTTGCCTAATTAACAAATATCTTTGCTTTTCATACAAGCTTGCTAATTCTCGTGACTACTAGGATGGTTAAAACTAAGTACAAGTTTTTTTAACTAATTGTTTTTAATCATTATGATAGTTTTAACAATTTTATACCCATAAGTGAAGAAATTGCAGGAAAGACAAGGATTTCCAAGTTTTCTTTAAAATCTGTATTCATACTATACCAAAAAATAATTCAATACAAGGTGTAGTTTGCAAACATTTTCGTTATGATGGTAGCAACAAGACTTATATCTTCTGCAGATATTTCACAAAGGGTATATTTCATTTGGAAAATGATAGGAGAACTAATTATCTTTTTGAATTAATAGATTCAATTTCACACATTAAGCCTATTCGTTTAAACTCATATTAAGCCTTTCACAATCACATTTCCACTATTTTCATTTACAAAGTGGCTTTTTTATAGGTATAGTAGAACTATTTGTTGATATAGGTTTAAGAGCTACTAAACTATTACAAAAGTTATGTAATGAAATAATGCAATTAAAAAATGTAGGACTATGCTTTGCAGTGCAAAAGCTTAGAAGAATGGTAGAGGAAAACCTGACTGTGAAAGAGTTAATAGCATTCTGTGCAAGTTTGTTTCTGTAAATTTTCTGATATCAACAATACAAGTTATTGTAAATGCTGTAAGTTTACTCATAAAATCAAAATCAAATATAAGACATTACTGATATGTATGGTATTTCAAGTATAAATATGCAGCCAATCTATGCTTACCTCAGATAACTGACAAATTGGGTAATTTGCATATAAAAAATACTTCTTTATTATAATCAGTCTCTGAATACAAATATATTTTTATTTTAGCTTACTTTTTAATGACAGTTTTAGAAAAAAATATTAATAACATCATAAACAATATACTAATCAAGTGAAACTTTAAGACAAAAGCTAACAAAGAACAACCAGAAGAGAGAAAATGATTCAGTGTTTTCACAAGACTGTGACTTTGTAGAAAATATATGATAGAATAAACTTCAGAATAAAAACTTCTCTATCTCAAAATAAATGTTGCAGTAATCAACTCAACTTTATTAAACTATGCAAGTATGTTAATCAGAGAGACTAGCATCATTGGTAATAATTAAGTAATGTTTTAGTCATACAGTATTAACATTTGGAATATATCAGTAGCAAAACATTCATAAAAACAAGTAACACAATGTTCTGTTATATTTAAAAAGAAGAAAAAAAAATATCTAAAGATGTGAAATATTCACTTTATGTTGATATGTTTATATGGTTTCATATTTAAAACAAATTTTTAGCTATATATAATAGTCTTTGAATTTCTTGTAATACATAACAGTGTAAGTATGATAACCACATAAACAAGTCTGCCAGAAAAACATTGCCGACTTGAAAAATGTTAATTGGAAATTTGAGCATTTAAATATTCTGTACATATTTATAAAAACAGCCTTTACATAAAAATTTGAGCATTCAATAAAGTGATTCTGCTTAAAAATTAATAATCACCAATATATTTCTTTACAAAATCCAAACATTGACAAATAACTCTGCAGAATTGTTATGTATGCATTAATTATTAAAGTAACTGTAGTGTTCATGATATTATATTAGGTTAGTGTATGGAATGCTTCAACCAGTAACAGAGAAGGCTAAATAAGTATTAAATTGTCTGTTTTTGCTTCCCACTCTCCTGTTTGTTACACATTGTAAGCAGCAATTGCTCATGTGTTAAGATTTTATACCCTCAAATTCTACACTAAAAGTATTTTGCACATTTTGTTATAAAACAGGATGTTATTAACTGTTGGTAATGAATTCAAGAAGTCAAAGCCTGAATATTATCACTTGATTGTACACTGAGTGATCATTAAATTGTGACCATTCATCCCCATGTTATTTCACTGGGACACTAATGTCAAAGCTTTATAACTTCTAAAATAAGTTTTTTGTTTTGAAGAATGTGATAGCAGATAAAGATATCAATCAAATCTATCAATATCTCGATTTTCAACAATATTTGCTCAGTATTTAATGAGTTATGGAAGTTTGATTATTTACAATAAAAATGCCAGTGTTAAGAAACTTATACAAAACTGATGAATAGTGAAAGAATTCTTTACGCAAACTTCTAAAATACACATTTATTTTATTAAATGCTTTGATGCAATATTTATTACTAATTTTTAATTCTGAAGTCAATTTTTTTGGCTGGCATTGTTATTGTTAAATATTCAAACTTCTGTAACTCTTTAAATACTGAATGAATATTATTGAAAAATCAATATTTTGATAGAACTGATTGAGATCTGTAATTTACCTCTAGTCACATTTTCCCCCTAAAGTGCTTATTTTAGAAGTTATAGAGCTTCAAAGTTAGCATCCCACTGACATCACATGGGTTGGGTTGTTTTACCTCTGAGCAGCACTTTTTTGCACACCATGGGCTAAATGGCCAGGTCACATGGACCCCGAAGGCTCAGAGAAGGTTGGGGGAGGGGACCCACTGGAACAGATGTTGGGAGACAGTTGGTAGCCTCCCATCAAGGCCATCCAGCGTGTTCTTTAACGTGCACAGGGTATGGCTCTCCCGCACACGGGGCCACGGCTTAATGTCCCATTTGACGGACGGCGGCCTTTCCAAGCCCATCGGTGTCCCCTACTGACCATGGGCAAGGCGGGGAATTTTGCGGAGAGATATCTCAACGCTGACCCAGCTGGGACTCAAACCTGGGAACTACAGATTACGAGCCTGGCACGCTACCGACTGAGTCACCCCCGCCCTGACATGACACGGAGTGGGGTGATCATAATTCATTGATCACTTAGTGTATATATAATACTCTTATTCTGAATTTAACATTACTAATTTAAAGTCTGGGTGTTGAATTTTCTGTTGAGTATGATTTTATTCAGGCAACAGTTTCACCTTTTGCTTATTTAAAACTATTTCACAGTAATATTTTAAATAATTTTATTCATTTACTTCTTATTTAATTTCATTTTATCCATTTTTTTGTTTATTTAATAAACACCAGATCAATATTACATTTTGTTCTTTGTATAGGCCACGGGAAAGGCATGGATGTTTGTGTTGTATTTCTGCTGAGGTCTCACCTTCCTCGCAGACCTTCTACTATGACATATATAAATAATTACAGCAAATCAAAATATATCTAGTTTGTAGTGCAAATGGAATTTTGATCAATATCAATTTTAATCCTGCAGGTTATTAATATGGTAGTTTTATTTTTTGTCAATGTAATGAAAATTAGAGTAGAGGTACACAGTGTGGTAATTAAAATTAAAGCTATTTAATTCTCTATGACACTGTTAAATGTTTTTAAGCACTTCAACACATAGCCTATGCTATCAAGTATCGATAATTATTAAGGAGAGATTTACGTACCATGCCATACGGGATGGGTAGTAACAGTAGCTTCTTGGGATGCTTTCAGTGACAAATTTAAAATTCGACGTTCTTGCTGGCAAGAACGTCGAATTTTAAATTGTCACCAAAAGCATCCCAATAGGTTACTGTTACTACCCATCCTCTATGGCATGGTACGTAAATCTCTCGTTAATAATTGATACTTGATAACATAGGCTATGTGTTGAAGTGCTTAAAAACATTTAACAGTGCCATTAAGAATTAAATAGCTTTAATGTCAATGTAATGGATGTCAATGAATTTATTATTTTCAGCCTCCCCAAATTACAGACTTGTGCTATGCTACTGGTTAAAAAATAAATGAAATTATTTCCTCAGCTGTTAATAACTGCTGCTATTTCCCTTAGTTTTGATCTGCAGTTTGAGACAGTGCATACATAACTTCTTATGTTGCACAATGCATGCTTCTGAAAATATTGGGGGCGGGGGTCGGTAGTGCGCCAGGCTCGTAATCTGTAGTTCCCAGGTTCGAGTCTCAGCTGGGTCAGCGTTGAGATTTATCTCCGCAAAATTCCCTGCCCTGCCCATGGGCAGTAGGGGACACCAATGGGCTTGGAAAGCCCGTCGTCCGTGGGATGGGACGTTAAGCCGTGGGATGGGACGTTAAGCCGTGGCCCCGTGTGCGGGAGAACCATACCCTGTGCACGTTAAAGAACACGCTGGATGGCCTTGATGGGAGGCTACCATCTGTCTCCCAACAGCTGTTCCAGTGGGTCCCCTCCCCCAACCTTCTCTGAGCCTTCAGGGTCCATGTGACCTGGCCATTTAGCCCATAGTGTGCAAAAAAGTGCCGCTCAGAGGTAAAACAACCCAACCCAAACTCTGAAAATATTGGCTAACTGCAGAGCTTGCGTGGCTGTAAGTATTTCTGATCTGTACCTCATGGCCATTGAAATAAAGATATACCACCTATAAAATATGAGTAACATATTTTAAAAGGAAGGCAGAAAAAATTAGGAAAAAATTATTAGAAAACTTTTGAAAAAGTACAACTGGAACTCAACAATCTGAAATCATCAAATACAAAACATTCTAATCCATTATCAGAACCAACATTTAGTAACTATCTTCCCAATTTGAACATTAATCTTCTCCACTGGAAATGCAATCATTATGTATTATTTACTGCTCACAATCTATTGTGAATAGCAGATAATACTATTGTAATGTAAATTTTTTATTCTGGCAATTTATTGCCATTTAGATTTTTTTCACTGTTCAGTATTAAGATGTTATTTTTTGTATAAACATTTTGTTTTATGTAATATTGCTTGTTTTCAGTATATTTATATTAAGCAGAAATATATATTTTGTTTTATAGGAAAGAGATCTACTAAAAACATTTAAAATTCCATCAAAAACTCTATTAAATTTCCTTATGACTTTGGAAGATCACTATTTGAAAGTGCCATATCACAACAGAATACATGCTTGTGATGTAACCCAATCAGTTCATGTGTTATTAGCTTCTCCAGCATTGGATGTAAGTATGAAGTAAGAATAATTATGGTTTTAAAATGTGTATTAACATTAAAAGTATATTGGAAACTATTTTTCCCCGCATACAAATGCTTATTCTAGAGCAGTAGTTCTCAAACTTTTATGCTTCACATACCCCCTGAAAATGTGTATGTAACTGGCATACACCTTGTACAGATAGATAAAACTTATAGTTATAATATAACAATTGGAATAAAATGAAATATATATACACATTAAATTTTGTATTCATAAATTACATATATTGATAAACACAAAAAATGACATTTTTGCACAACAGTGTTGCCAACTTAGCGACTTTGTTACTAGATCTAGCGACTTTTGAACTCTCACGGTATACCCCAAAAGCTTTTACCTTGTACCCCACATTGAGAACCACTGTTCTAAAGCATTTAGTAGGTAATTATAAAAGCTTAATATTTGAATTATTGCATTAATTCTTGAATTCGGGCAGTTATTTGGGTCTCGGTGGAATATATTCTTGATGAAAAGGTTTATACTAGTAGTTTCTAGTAGCATTCTCCATCTTATGAGTAGCAAATAAATAAAAGCCATCTTTAAAATACTTTAATATTCCTCCATTACCTTACACAATAGTGCAAGTCCATCTAATCCAATTTAGTAGAAAGCAACTGTAAAATAAAACTATTTTTAAAAAAAAAAGTGCTGGAAAAATTCTCTGCTTACAAACAAAAACACATTACTAATGAAATATTATAAATTATATAAATGGAAAAAAAAAACTTTTTTTAAGGACTCAAGAAAATGTCTTGATTAAAAAACAAAAAAATATATATTTTAATGATTACTATTAATTGGCAAAATCGTTTAGTTGTGCACCTAAAAATAATTGTTAAAAAATTGGAAGAAATGAGCCAGATTTATTATATCAGTTATTTGTTTAATGAACTGTAAGTTCTTTTGAAATGAACTGTGGTTGGATGGACCTGCATTAATGTATTGGTTATGCTTTGTGAACCATACTATGTACCACAGAATGTAATTGAATGAATAGAATACACTATAGGTTGTGTAAGATAAGTGTCCATTAGTCAGTTTGATTGTGGCTTGGATTTTATATGCTCCATTATAAAAAATGTTTGCATCTATGAGTTAATATGTATGGATAACATTTTAATCATATTTTAAATGAAGCTATACAGGGTGTCCAACAAATAATGGTGGTGTTTCAGGAAGCACTGTGCCCAAACACACAAAAGGCATCACATTGGATATTGTACCCATACATTCCCCCACTCAAAATGTCTCACAGGTGGCCATCAGCAAGAGCACCCTCTTTCTGATGGCCACCTGCTGACTGTCACTTCTCTAAAGAGATGTTACAGAAGTTCTTAGTGCAACATTTACTGACAGATGGGTTGGCAGGGGTGGTCCATTTCTTTTACTACCAAGGAGCTCTGATATTGACAACCCTTGATTTGAACCTGATTGTCAAATCAATACCTTAATTTATGAGTTGTCCCCTCCCCCATAGTTCCCAGGTTCGAGTCCCAGCTGGGTCAGCGTTGAGATTTATCTCCACAAAATTCCCCGCCCTGCCCACGGTCAGTAGGGGACACCGATGGGCTTGGAAAGGCCGCCGTCTGTCGGATGGGACGTTAAGCCGTGGCCCCGTGTGCGGGAGAGTCATACCCTGTGCACGTTAAAGAACACGCTGGATGGCCTTGACGGGAGGCTACCATCTGTCTCCCAACAGCTGTTCCAGTGGGTCCCCTCCCCCAACCTTCTCTGAGCCTTTGGGGTCCATGTGACCTGGCCATTTAGCCCATGGTGTGCAAAAAAGTGCCGCTCAGAGGTAAAACAACCCAACCCTCCCACATACACACACACACACCTTTGGTGTGTTTGTGGTGGTGGTGGTCGATTTGTAATGAAATATAGTTACTTGAATAAAATTCAAGATATGAATCTTTTAATAATCTTGAATGACATAATCTTAATAAGATAAGCTCAAGCAAGTAACAAGATATATGCAGTAGCATTTATGACAAGAAGTGGAATACTGATTGGACATATGCAGGGTCTGAATGGTATACATGGAGAAATTTAATAATTGATTTCAAAACTATTTGAAATTAATCAGGCCAGAGCCTGATGATGCCGCCATGAAGAAAGGCATGGGAAACGTGTTGTTCTTGGAATATGCTCTTGGAATATCATGTCGAGCAGTTAAACTTGTAATGTTGAGTTTGCATTGGCCAATTGATTTTAGGAAGTTTTAATGATTCTTTTAAATATTTGTAATTGGCTGCTATTGGATGGTTTAAATTTATACATGTAGAAAACTGCCATGATGCCGGTACAGGAACTTGAGTAATAGAGTATACCGGTATGTGCAACATTAACTGACTACAACTAATCCTGTATAGCATAAACCTAACATCTAAGTATTGATGGACAATCGACTTCATTATGGAAACAACATAATGGAAGAGTCATCAACAGTATAAGGCCTGAGGCAAGGCATGCTATTGGATTCAAGACATATATCGTGATGTCAACATAATATCTGGTCAAGTTTGATGTTTGCTGTGTCATCCATACTGATGAAAATTACAAATTTGGACTGGTCGCATTGTTCACATAAACGGACATTCATTTATGCTCTGTTGAACAAGATCATCTGATGCAGTTGTACCAGCAATTTTGTAAGTCAGTATACTCTTCTATTTTTGTAAGCATTACTAAGCTTGTGATCTTTAAATAGGTTTAAAGATTATTTATAAATAGTAGTAGTGTGTTAGTAACATCTGAATAACTGTATATAGACCTACTGAGGTATAGCGATCTAGAACACTATTTTTAATAGTTATTGGAGATTGTCATGGTCCATGTATGCAGATTGTTCTTTGACTTAGGATACTCTACTGGTGTTTAGTGGTTAGCGAACATGATTAGATTTTTATGTACAGTAATTATTTGTGGAGATTAAATTGAAACTATTTGAAGTATGCTTTCAGTTAAAATATTAGTTTCTGGAATAGTGTATTATTATCCGAGATACTGGTTCTCGAAACCTTGTTGTTCCCATATTTCCCGAACTATGGACTCAACATATCTCGCTCTTCTTCATTCTCAACATTTTCCTTTTTCCCCCTCTCGTTTTACTGTTCTTTACCCTTCCTCTCCTGCTATTATGCTGCCAAAGATGACCCTCCAGGCTACGTTCCTTCCAGAACAATCTTGAATGCTGGGACTCTTAACAGTTTCCTTGTTCAAAAAGAACACAAAGAGTTGGCTGATGCAACATAGCTGGCTGCTGAGAAAGACATGAGCTGACCAATCTCTGCTCTTTTTGACCTTAAGCTATGCACAGGTAGCCAATGTGGGAACGATTTGGCCTGCTTCTTTGTCATTCTCATTCCTTTTGCTGCTTACCTATCTTTTTGCACTAACTGCTCATCCATCTATTGTCTTCCTGCCATCAACCTGAGGCAGGCATTTGCATCACTGAAGAGCAGAATCACACCCAAGGAAGCCATTTCCCCATTTTGCTGAGCACTGGATCATGGCCAAACAATCTCAGCCTCCAAGTGTCCCTTGATCTAACAACAGAAAGGGGGAAAACAATGAAATTTCTATCTGCTATGCTAAGGTAATGAGGTAAAGGAGCATGAAAGGCATGAATTGTACTAGGAGTCTTCCCTCATGGCCTAGGAGAATAAGATTTGCAGAGTTCCTGTTTTGATTCTCCTCCCTTTTATCATTACTTAATTGAGAGCTATCTGGCACAATTGGCCTAAGCCACACTGTATTAAAATTTGCCAATGTGCCTTGTCCTTGCCTGCATTAGTGATGTTAATCTAATTGTGAATATAATAAGGATTTGACTTAGTGAAATGTGAAGTAGTGAAATACTTTACGTATGTGATCTCTTATCTCAGTTCTGGAACAAATTGGTTGGAACCATCCCAAATATGGAAGAATTAAACTCTCAAAGAATTTTATTAGACCTATGGGATTGCCCTCAGCAAAATGCTGACTGCAGACTTGTGGATTACACAATGCCATTTTTCTCCCCTTTATCCTCCTTTTTTATTATTTTTCCCTAAAGTCTGCCCTCTCCGTAACCTGCTGGAGTTGGTCATGACAGCCCCATTACTTTTGGGACACCCTGAATTTGGAAACTTGCTACTCAGGAGACATTTGTAAAAGTTATATAAATCAATTTTCCTGAATGTCCTGAATGTATCATGCATCCTGAGCAAGGGCTAAAGAAGGCTTTCTTCTCCCCAGAATTTCCTATATTTATGTTGTTGCGTTGTTTTACCTCTGAGCAGCACTTTTTTTGCACACAATGTGCTTAATGGCCAGGTCACATGGACCCCGAAGGCTCAGAGAAAGTTGGGAGAGGGGGGACCCACTGGAACAGCTGTTGGGAAGCAGATGGTAGCCTCCCATCAAGGCTATCCAGTGTGTTCTTTAACGTGCACAGGGTATGGCTCTTCTGCACACAGGGCCACAGCTTAATGTCCCATCCGACAGACGGTGGCCTTTCCAAGCCCATCGCTGACCCCTACTGACCGTGGGTAGGGCTGGAATTTTGCGGAGATAAATCTCAACACTGACCCAGCTGGGACTCAAACTTGGGAACTACAGATTATGAGCCTGGCGCACTACCAACTCCTAAATTTATGTACAGAACAGTAAAAAAACAAGCTGATGAACTAAGGATAATGTTTTTAACCTCTGCTTTGAAACAAAATCTTTTGTTTTTGTATTCCCCCTGACTCTCAATCACTGAATATTTAACTTACTTTCAATTATTATTTTTCATAAAAAGGTTTTTCTGCTTACTTTTGAGGAACTTATATTACTGGAGGAAGTGAAAATTATTGAGCAAAAATATGTAAGATGTTAAGCCATGTTATATACTTGCAAGCACCAGTTGAAAATCGGAATTACTTAAACAGTGTCACTGTTTAAGTAATTCTGATTTTCAACTGGTACAAGAATACTATAACAACAAACAAGGATCATTCCTATGATAGCGATTTTTTTTTTTAACGTTGATATTATTATCACATATAACATCAGTTTTTTTTTATTCTACATTTGTATATATGAACTCACTTATACATCCAGTAATATGAGTTGAGAAATGAGAAACTCAGCATAACTAAATATTTGGAAGAATTCAAGTGGAAGAAAGCTAATAGAAAATAAAACAATTACCATGGTATCCTATAGTTGAATTTGAGATATCCTAGCTGTTTTTCCTACTTTAATCTGATCGATCACATTGAATTCAATTGATTTTGTGTTTATAGTTTTAATTAAAATATTATCCATTATATTTCAGTTGATGTGAACAGATGTTTTCTAAAATGGAACATACAAAATCCAAACCACAATCAAAACTGACTGATTGGCATCTACACAATCATATTTTAAGTTATATTATTTACATTATATTACTTTTAATTATTTATTACTTATTCAATTCACTTAATTTCAATTGATTTAATTGAAAATTAGCATTCAGTCTGACCTTTGAGCAAGCATGTTAGGTACTTTTGGCAATGATGTAATGGGGAATGGCTCTTATAGTAAATAAACATAATGGTTTGAGAATAACTAATACTGGTTGCTTAGGAATATATCTGTTATATATTAGCAACAAATGGACTAGCTCTGTCAGGAACATCAGGTCTTATAAGGGAGCTAAAATAGAGTTTATTATTGATATTATTTTATGAAGTTTAAAAACTGTATTGTGCAAAATTGCACTATGGTTAAAAGAATTATTTTTAACCCTACAGATCTGAAAGACTCAGCCAAAGCTTACCATGACAGTCATTACGATAATAATTTGCTTACAGCTGAGATTGAGAATGAATGAAGTCCATTTTAAAAGGCTATTCTTAAAGCCAACAATACCAACTGAATTCATGACTGTCTTAGAATATTCATTCACATTTCACTGCAGAATAAATGTAGACAAAGTGTCACTTGTGTTAGAAATTTTTAACGTTTTGATCCCACCCTAGGATCATTTTCAGTTTGCAATCCTGTTCTAATATTCATTTTCTGTATCAGTGTAATATAAAAATTATACTCCAAATTTCAACCAAAAATAAAAAAAAAACACATATACAGAGAAAGAAGTAAAGTGTAAAATGTGGGAATAAAATAGTCTTATGTTGGAGAAACAGGAAGAACTCTGGAAAGAATAAAAGAGCACAAAGCAATCAAAAAATAAACAAATAATATAGGACTAAACAGAAATATTACAAAAAACAAATCATACTGGAGTGCAAAAAAATTTCAAAAAGGAACAAAATACATTCATGAGAAAAGCAGAAAATGGACTCTAATATAGTCAACAAGTGATACCATGAGTGATGTCCAAGGTACCCTACTGCATTAAGGCTGGATTCCACTCATACATAAAAATCAGTGTTCCAATAGGGACACTGATTGGGGACTGATGAGGGATAGCAACCTTTAAAAATGATTCCAAGGAAGGGATGAAAAATTTGGGAATTCCTAATTACAAATGACTCTTTGTCTTAAATTTATTCTGCAGTAAAATGTAAATAAATACTAACAGTACAGTTTTGAATAAAATGAGGCATAAACGACAGTCACTTGAGTGATATGGCTATGCAGTTTATTTCAGAAAGAAAAGAGTTGGGTTGGGTTGTTTTACCTCTGAGCAGCACTTTTTTGCACACCATGGGCTAAATGGCCAGGTCACATGGACCCCGAAGGCTCAGAGAAGGTTGGGGGAGGGGACCCACTGGAACAGCTGTTGGGAGACAGATGGTAGCCTCCCGTCAAGGCCATCCAGCATGTTCTTTAACGTGCACAGGGTATGGCTCTCCCGCACACGGGGCACTTAACATCCCATCCGACGGACGGCGGCCTTTCCAAGCCCATCGGTGTCCCCTACTGACCGTGGGCAGGATGGGGAATTTTGCAGAGAAAGAAAAGAGTGCAGATATTGAATCAACAACTAGTTGAATGTGATAAGAATCTTTGGTTTGATATAGACTGGTAGATAAAGCAAAAAAAGCTTTTACAGAATAGAACAGAGAGTTGTTTTAGATAATAAATATTTTGTTTTAGTAAAACAGAATTGGATACAGGGATTGAGGGATAACAACACTGTAATCAATTGTGAGATTAGATGAAGAAGTCATCAAGCATCTTTGAGCGGCATCTTCTGTAAAAAAAAGACTTCTTTGGTTTAGACATGTTGCCTGATTACAGAACTGCAGATTAGTGAACAGATTGCTTAAAGGCCTCAGAAAAAAGAGGAAGACGCAGAATGCAATATATGGACAATGCCAAACAAGACCTTGTTAAAATTGACCTATGGCAGCCAAATGCAGCAACAGTAACTCAAGACAAACATGAATTGAGAACTAAACTGCAGTGTATTGGACCTCCTTGGCTCCTTGAGGATTACATAAGTATGCAATTTCAAGTCAGCATATGCTGTTGTGGCATAAAACACCAGACTAAACTTGTCAAGATAATGTAATTTATATACATAAATTTATGCACTCAATGACCACTTTGTTAGAAACAGACCCTTGTTATGTCAATAGATAGTCACATTCAGAGTTCAGTAATTTCTTAATGAGCTTTTTATGAAGAAAATGGGATTGAAGATAATTTAAATATCTCAGTCAAATCTATCTAAATCTCATTTTTGTTTTTAAACAGTGTTTAAGTTTTAAGTAGTTAAGGAAGCTGGGATATTTAACTACTTTGCTTGTTCTGAAAAAAAAAATTATTCAGAATTGGTAAAATTTGAAATAATCATTTTACAAACTGCTAAAAATACCCTAATGCATGTTGGTAGTTTTATTTATAGTTATTGCTTCCATTTGAAATCTATCTGAATTAACTTTTTAGATCAATTATTTTATCTTATATTACTGCTGTTTTAAACATACCTTCCATAGTGCTTTGAATACTGAACAAATATTGTTGAAAATAAAAAAATTTGCATAGATTTTAGTGATTATTTACCTAGGGTAACATTAAAAAAAACTTATTTAAGAAGTTACTGAATTCTGAATCTGACTCCCTTATTGCCATTACATGGGAATGTTATTGTCTGAATTAACTTTTGAGATCAATTATATTAACTGATATCAATTTTGTTAAATATTCCTGCTCCCATTAATCTTTAGAGATGAAATTATTATTGAAAATCAAGATTTATACCAATGTAATTGAGATCTTTATGTTCAGTGATAATTTTCCATAAAAAGCTTATTTAAGAAAATTACTGTATTCTAAATCTGATACCCTGTTGACATATGCATTGCACAATAAAGTAGCTACTGAGTGTATATAATACCATTTAGGTTATACAGGGTGAATCTGAAAAAGTGGGCAAAACGTTACGGGGTGGTAGAACGCAGCTATACGAGCAATATTCGTCATAGAAAGTATGGGCGGAACGCAAACATCGAGCTGCTAGGTGGCATTGGAAATGGTATAAAAGAGTCGGTCCTCGCACCCAACGGCATTTCTACCATGGATTGCCGAGAGGATGGCTGGTTATACTAACCACGAAATGGCGGATATGCACTTTGTGTACGGTGCGGCGGACGGAAATGCAAGTGAGGCACAGAGTATCTCCTCTCCTTCTTGTGTTCATTCTTTAAATGTGACAGTGGAAAACTATCTTTTAACTTCTCACCGCTTGCGTTCCGACCATACATTCTATGACGAATATTGCTCATATAGCTGCGTTCTACCACCCAGTAAAGTTTTGCCCACTTTTTCAGATTCACCCTGTATACACTGATTGGCCATCAGTGTCACTGTGTATATATATATGTGTGTATTTTTTGCAGTCTGTCTTTACTGACCTGGAGATCTTAGCTGCTCTTTTTGCTGCAGCTGTACATGATGTTGACCATCCTGGTGTTACAAATCAATATTTAGTTAATTCAAGTAAGTTAACCTATTGCTTCATTTTAAAATATATATGCAATTTCAAAGATATAATCTGCATGTAGTTGTTATTTGAGCCACACACCAACCTGTAGAGATGGATTTGTCTTTCTGCTGAAGTTTCACCTCCCTCACAGATCTAAATGACATATTAAACTGACAGGCTCTTATCAAACCTTGAGGAACTATTTATTATTATTACAGTTAAATGAGATTCTTGATTTTAATAGACCTTCTTACTCATTGTTTTACTGTTGCAGCCAAAAGTGCTGTTGGCTAAAGCTTTTTCATTCACATATGACATTATATACTGCTTAAGTTCTGGCTGATATTCATATGCTTTTATCTGTCACAATGCAAAAAAAAATGAAATCTTGAATTAAAAGATTTTTATAACCATTGCTCTAGAGGACAGTGTTTGGCTTAGTTAGGGGGCAGGGGTGGCTAAGTCAGTAGCGTGCCAGGCTCGTAATCTGTAGTTCCCAGGTTTGAGTCCCAGCTGGGTCAGCGTTGAGATTTATCTCCGCAAAATTCCCCGCCCTGCCCACGGTCAGCAGGAGACACTGATGGGCTTGGAAAGGTCGCCGTCCGTCGGATGAGACGTTAAGCCATGGCCCCGTGTGCGAGAGAGCCATACCCTGTGCACGTTAAACAACACGCTGGATGGCCTTGACGGGAGGCTACCATCTGTCTCCCAACAGCTGTTCCAGTGGGTCCCCTCCCCCAACCTTCTCTGAGCCTTCGGGGTCCATGTGACCTGGCCATTTAGCCCATGGTGTGCAAAAAAAGGGCCATTCAGAGGTAAAATAACATAATATTAAAGAATACGCTGGATTGCTTGACGGGAGGCTACCATCTGTCTCCCAACAGCTGTTCCAGTGGGTTCCCTCCCCCAACCTTCTCTGAACCTTCGGGGTCCATGTGACCTGGCCATTTAGCCCATGGTGTGCAAAAAAGTGCCGTTCAGAGGTAAAACAACCCAACCTTGGCTTAGTTAGAACAATATGCTTGTAATCTGATGTTATCAATTCAAGTCCCCAATGGTCCTGTGTTGAGATTTTTTCTGTTAATTCCCACTCTGCCATATCTCTGCGACAAAGGGGACACCAATGGGTTGGAAAGATTGGTACCCATTGGATCGGACATTAAGATGTTGTTCCGTGTGCAAGAGAACCATACCATATGGGCAGCTTTGATGGTAAGATACAATCTTCTCATAACAGATCTTAAGTGGGTCCCTTTCCTCATATGGCTCTAAGCCTTTAGGTCCCGTGACCTTACTGTTTAGCCCATTTTGTTCACAGAAGTGCTTCTCTGAGATAAAACAACTCCCCATTACTTCTGTATCTATGTCTTTTTCATTCACATATGATGCATAAGCAACAGCTGATTTCATTGCCAGTCTTTTGATTAAAAACAAAACACTGCAGTTACATTTCCTAAAGTTTGCTATGGTTGCAAAATTTCAGCCATTTGTAAATGAAACAACAAGAGCTTTTGATTCTAAGAGGTTACACAGTATTTTGGGTATAAAGTATTTTGATTGTGTAAGCAATGATGAGGTCTGACAAATGAGTCATCAACCATCTTTGAGCAGCAACTAGGGAGAGATGCATTGGTTTGACTATGTTGCCTGCATGCAAAATTATTGATTAGTAAATAGAGATGAACAGTGTACTTAAAGGTCTCAGGAAAAGAGGGAGATCTAAAAGGTAGACAATTTTTTAAAAATTGCAGGGTCTGCAGAGGACAAATTCAACAGCAATAGCTCATGATGGAAGATACATAATTGTAAATGTGTGTGGAGAACTAAATTGCACAGTCCAGTTGGGCTGCTATAGCCCCATGACTGCTTGAGAATTATGTATCTGTGTATGTAACTAGAAAACTTCCAAGTATATACACAAATGTCATCACAATTTTTCCTCCTAGTTAACAGATAATACTACCAAGACGAGAAATTTAGAGAATTTCCATATTGTGCCAGTGGAAAACCATGCTTGATTATCTGTAACTTCTAATATAAGCTTTAATGGGAAAAAATTTAATGTTTAAATAATTATGGAAGTTTGAATAATTAATAATAGCAATGACAGTAATAAGTTGGGTTGGGTTGTTTTACCTCTGAGCGGCACTTTTTTGCACACCATGGGCTAAATGGCCAGGCCACAAGGACCCCGAAGGCTCAGAGAAGGTTGGGGGAGGGGACCCACTGGAATAGCTGTTGGGAAACAGATGGTAGCCTCCCGTCAAGGCCATCCAGCGTGTTCTTTAACATGCACAGGGTATGGCTCTCCCGCACACAGGGCCACGGCTTAATGTCCCATCCGATGAATGGTGACCTTTTCAAGCCCATCGGTGTCCCCTACTGACCGTGGGCAGGGCGGGGAAATTTTGCGGAGATAAATCTCAATGCTGACCCAGCTGGGACTCGAACCTGGGAACTACAGATTACGAGCCTGGTGCGCTACCGACTGAGCCACCCCCACCCCCACAGTAATAAGAATTTACCTCAGAAGTTAAAACTTAAACCATTTGATAAGTGTATGTTTTAGAAATTTGTGTAAATATTCTTCCAAATATTCAATTTTGTATACATTTCTTAAGACTGGCATTACTGCTGTTAGATATTCCAGCTTTCATAACTCATTAAATACTGAATAATTATTTTTGAAATTCAAGATTTAAATATATTTCATGTAAATATTTATCCTTGGTAGCATTTCCCATAAAAAAAAAATTATTTTGGAAGATGGGTACATTGAATTTGGCTTTCCACTTGTGATGGTTCAACATTGATTTTTTTGCATGTCCTTAACTAGATTTAATAATTTTATATTATAATTATTATTTTGGGATGTTTCATTCCTTTGAGCCATCATTTCTCTCCACCTGCAATGTTTTTGACTGCACAACTCTGTTTCGGGGTGGGGGTGGCTCAGTCGGTAGCGCGCCAGGCTCGTAATCTGTAGTTCCCAGGTTCGAGTCCCAGCTGGGTCAGCGTTGAGATTTATCTCCGCAAAATTCCCCGCCCTGCCCACGGTCAGTAGGGGACACCGATGGGCTTGGAAAGTCCGCCGTCCGTCAGATGGGACGTTAAGCGGTGGCCCCGTGTGCGGGAGAGCCATACCCTGTGCACGTTAAAGAACACGCTGGATGGCCTTGACGGGAGGCTACCATCTGTCTCCCAACAGCTGTTCCAGTGGGTCCCCTTCCCCAACCTTCTCTGAGCCTTCGGGGTCCATGTGACCTGGCCATTTAGCCCATGGTGTGCAAAAAAAAAGTGCCGCTCAGAACTAAAACAACCCAAAAGCACAACTCTGTTTCAATTGATAGCCACTAATTGTGCTGAGTAAGGTCACAGCCGCTTACTTCATCATCGCTCAATCACCATAAGCAAATGTGACTTCCAAGTGATGTCGGCACATGCCATATTTAATTCAAGCCAGACTATGAGGCTGAGAGTAGTCAGTAATAAGTAGAGTAGTTGGTGTTAAGGTAGAGGTGGAGTGACTGTAGTCACAGCAATATTTTAAATTTTTGTGCAACGTGTTGGTGAAAGATTTAACAGAGTAATTGTAGAGAAGTTTTTGTTGGTGAGTCTAGAATCCTATAAACTTCTTAATTTTTATGAAATTGTATTTCACTTTAAATTCTTTTTCTCTTGAGTAGAGCTTTGTTTAAGATTGTTTTAAGGACAGTCATTAATATAATTTCTTTCTGATCTACGCTCATTTAAAAAGAATCCTTACTTAATTTTTTTGGCAAGATTTAGGCCCAAGTTCAGCTATTCAGAAAATAAAATAATAACTTACTTTTATAGTGTTTCACACTGTCATAGCAGAAATTTCCTAATTTTTTTTTATATAGACAAAGTATAAATTGTGCTAAAAAGGCAATCACAAATTTAAAAATTTTGCTTGTCCTGCATATTGGAGATAAGAATTATAGCTATTTAAATGGAGAAATTTCTGCTTAAATAATCTTTCTTTTTTAATTTTTTATCAATTAGTTGTAATTATAATGAAAATAAATTTTAATATAGACTAATAAATTTATTGTTTGCAAAAGGTTCTGAGCTGGCGTTAATGTACAATGATGAATCAGTGTTAGAAAACCATTCTCTAGCTGTGGGTTTCAAGCTCCTTCAGGATGAAAATTGTAATATTTTCCAAAATCTAAACAAAAAACAAAAGCAGACACTTCGAAAAATGGCAATTGATATGGTAAGTGGAATTATGTCTTTAGCTGTTGACATCATTAAATTTTAAAGTATGAGATTATTCATTGATACAAAGGTAATTACTTGAAATTAGGCAATCTTGTATATTGTTCAAAAATTATACCTGTTAAGAATCCTTTCTTTACTAAACAGTAAATTGTATATCAGTAATAAAGCATCACATGAGATGTCCTGTAGACATAGGACTCATGAAATGGCTGAAAACATTTAATTTTGCTATAAGTAAGTTTCAAACCCATGTCTCCTAGTAATATACTAAGTGTGCTAACCACTACACCGTCAGTGGCTAGCCTTCAGTTAATGTGACTTACCCCACATATGGGGCGGGGGTGGCTCAGTTGGTAGCGCGCCAGGCTCATAATCTGTAGTTCCCAGGTTCGAGTCCCAGCTGGGTCAGCGTTGAGATTTATCTCCGCAAAATTCCCCACCCTGCCCACGGTCAGTAGGGGACACCGATGGGCTTGGAAAGGCCACCATCCATCGGATGGGACGTTAAGTCATGGCCCCGTGTGCGGGAGAGCCATACCCTGTGCACGTTAAGGAACACGCTGGATGGCCTTGACGGGAGGCTACCATCTGTCTCCCAACAGCTGTTCCAATGGGTCCCTCCCCCAACCTTCTCTGAGCCTTCGGGGTCCATGTGACCTGGCCATTTAGCCCATGGTGTGCAAAGAAGTGCCGCTCAGAGGTAAAACAACCCAACCCAATCTACCCCACATATTATTTGATTTGTCCATGCTGCTGTCTGTATCAGGAAATGGACAATCAAATTGGCTCGTATGATGGAATTTAATATATGTTACTCATGCTCATGGCATTAATCAATAATTCATTAGTATTTTTCAGCTGAATATTTCATTAGATTATAAGTATAAATTTGCATATTTTTTGTGACAGAACAATTATATAAAATACCATAAAAAATAAGATTATAATTAATTAATAAGGAACCATAAAATACTATTTTTAACTCCATGTTTCATGGAGTTAAAAACATATATTCATGCATGAGAAGCAAATGAAACTCCATGTTTCATGGAGTATTGTTTGCTTCTCATGCAACCAGTACCATCAACAGGGTGTAACATAGAGGCAGCCTGCCTCATGGCGCATGATGGTCCATCCATTCACATTTACTTTTCCTTAACTAGTTTTGCGTAATTTACATTATATTTATCATTTTAGAGATTATTATTTCGTTTTGTGGACAGTGCAATCCTCGTTCCGAGCATAGTTCTCTTGTAGTAAAAGCAATGTATATGTATAAAAAAAAAATGTAATAAATAAAAAATGTTTCTCTTGTAATAAAAACAAAAGAGTAATTGGAGATTTTCTTATATTTTTGTCTTATAATCCAATAGGGGCAATATTTAATTGTTTGCCTCAGGGCACGATCTAATTTGGTGACGGCCCTGCATGCAACATACCTAAAATATCACCAACCACATAACTGTACCTACCAGATTAAGCCATGTTGATGCTACTGTCTTTGACTAACATAATGACATATTTAATATGCTTTAAGGTTGTGCTTTAAAATTTATCTTAGGAAATCAGAGAATAATGAGGAATTCAGAGGACTACATAGGGAAATATTCATAATCTTTAGCTTATGCTTTCTATAAATACAATATAAGTTCAAGTTCAAAGTTTTAAACTCATTAAACTAGAACTGGGTGTTCAAAATTCATCTGGTGGTATAAAAACATTAAATTTTTTATGAGTACTGTCATGCATGAACTGTTCAGAAATATCAGAACAAGATTTCATATGTGGGATGACAGTGTTTTGTGTTAATGAGAAATGTAAGTTTTCTGTAATCAATGAACTTAAGCCAATTCTCATAATTGATATACAAACTAACCAAACAAGTATGTTCTCTTGAATTTTCTTTGCTTCTGTTATGATATAATAAATGTGGGCAGTAAATGATAAATCACTGTAAAATTAAGTGCTTTTTAGAAAAATTTTATGTATTTACTGATCGTTTCCATTCTTCCACTCTTCTGTGAAAGAGTGAATCAAGAATTTTCAAAATGCGATTTTGTTCCTTATACTTTTTGCAATCTATTGAAGCTTCATTATAGCAATTTAAGTATTTAAATTCTGTGTTTCTGCAAATAGAAATGTGAAATTCTGCAAAAATTGTCTGCTTTGAATAATGATACTCTCTAATTTCTCAAATCAGTATGATCTTAGAGAAATTTAAAGAATAGAAATATCCAAATGATTTCTTTCTTTGATTTTGGTTTATTGACGTTTGAGAGGAAGAGAATGCTGAATTATCATCACATACAAAGCTTAAAACTTCTAATTATAATATTAATATATTACATTCCGATTTTTGTACTCCATTTTAATGCTTTCACATTAATATGATTCAGTTTTTCATTTGGTGTACAAATCTAAGATAGAAACTCACTTGACCAAGCCACTATCCCATCAGTTTAATCATGCAGAATATATAATCTTTCATACATAGGAGTGCAAGTCAAATGAAGCTTTGGGTATCTTTATGAAAATTATACATTACTATAGGTGTAACTGTAGAGATGAATGTGACTGATACAAAATATGAAACATGGACCTTGATTCAAAATATGAAATGTGAACCTGCTATTCATTATGTGCCAAATAATATGGAGCAGCAGAGGAAATGTGGCATTTACAATGACAAAAGCATCTAAGATAACTCACCATAGTGTTAAGGAGTTTCTCAGTCAGTAGTTACACTGATGGTCTCGGTCAGTAGGGGACACCAATGAGGTTGGAAACGCCGCCGTCCGTCGGATGGGACGTTAAGCCATGGCCCCTTGTGTGGGAGAGCCATACCCTGTGCACGTTAAAGAACACACTGGATGGCCTTGACGGGAGGCTACCATCTGTCTCCCAACAGCTGTTCCAGTGGGTCCCCTCCCCCAACCTTCTCTGAGCCTTCGGGGTCCATGTGACCTGGCCATTTAGCACATGGTGTGCAAAAAAGTGCCTCTCAGAGGTAAAGCAACCCAACCCACTATTAAAGAACACACTGCATGGCCTTGACGGGAGGCTACCATCTGTCTCCCAACAGCTGTTCCAGTGGGTCCCCTCCCCCAACGTTCTCTGAGCCTTTGGGGTCCATGTGACCTGGCCATTTAGCCCATGGTGTGCAAAAAAGTGCCGCTCAGAGGTAAAACAACCCAACCCAAGCAGATGGTGTTTCATCAGTAGAAGTTCAGTAGTGTAGCATATGCATGATCAACACTCACCTCAATCTGACATAATTCACATCACAAGCTCCAACACACTATAGCAACTGTATGGAAACTTCATTGTGAAATGCTTAGGAAGTCATCATTCTTTATATATCCTGGCAATAGCATGACATGCCCAAGAGTGCACAAGCAAACAAATTGCTACCATAATGAAGGGATAATCAATATATCTGTGCTTCAGGGTCAGAATTGAGTCTTTTAGGTGGTTGAGAGATGCTGATTATTAAAGCCCCCAGGGCGGGGTGGCTCAGTCGGTAGCACGCCAGGCTCGTAATCTGTGGTTCCCAGGTTCGAGTTCCAGCTGGGTCAGCGTTGAGATTTATCTCCGCAAAATTTCCCCCACCCTGCCCACGGTCAGTAGGGGACACCGATGGGCTTGAAAAGGCCACCGTCCGTCGGATGGGACGTTAAGCCGTAGCCTCATGTGCGGGAGAGCCATACCCTGTGCACGTTAAAGAACTTGCTGGATGGCCTTGACGGGAGGCTACCATCTGTCTCCCAACAGCTGTTCCAGTGGGTCCCCTCCCCCAACCTTCTCTGAGCCTTCGGGGTCCTTGTGACCTGGCCATTTAGCCCATGGTGTGCAAAAAAGTGCCGCTCAGAGGTAAAACAACCCAACCCCCCTCTCCAAGACTGTAGTGTATAAAGCCAAGGATGAGAACCAGAAACGATAGCGAAAAGTGCTTAGTTGCTCTCCACTATTCTGAGTGTCTGCTGTATTTCTTCAGCTACAGTCAACAAGACACTAAAATTCTAATAATATACAGTAAACAGTCATATGCAACTAAAGGCAAAGAAAGGAGAAATAGACTGCATTTAATTATAGAGAAAAGGTTAAATATTAATGCTTTAAATATTAATTTTATTTCAAGAAATACTCATTAGTGGGAAATGGCCATTTACATATGTTTACGTAGTACATTTACATAAATTGGAAATTTAAAAAATTTTCTGTTCTACATTTAACTTCTCATCCATTTTGTTCATTAACCAGAAACATCTAGTTGATTGGCACTTCCATTTCTTAAATGTTTTTCATAAATATAATAAAAATTTGATTTGGTGTTTTCCAAAGTTAGCTTTATATTTATACTGTTTTTCAAAATCCTGATATAACTTTATTATTCTTCACAATAAGAAACAAAAATTTCAAATACCAGCCTAATAAGTCTTAAAATCGAAAGAAAAAAATTAATCATTTCTATTATAAATTTTTTCCTTATTCGAGTTTACTAAAGAGTTTCTCTACCACAGCTAATATTTCTGATAACACTTGTTAATAAATGGTGATTTCACACTAGCTAAATTCAGTGCTGCTACAAAATTGTCAAGTAATTAATGTAGAGAGTGATAATTTCGAAATAGTAATTTCTTAAAACATTTTTAAGATTATGTTTTATAATTATTCATTTAGAAATATTTCACAGTGCAAACAGCTTATAATAGAAATAGTTCCAAATGAATATTTTTTTATTTCAGGTTCTAGCTACAGATATGTCTAAACATATGAGCCTACTAGCAGACCTTAAAACCATGGTCGAGACAAAAAAAGTTGCAGGGTCAGGAGTATTGCTTTTAGATAATTATACAGAAAGAATACAGGTAAGTTCAAATGTTATTATTGCCCTTCAGCAAAAAAGGGTTGGGTTGGATTGTTTTACTTCTGAGCGGCACTTTTTTGCACACCATGGGCTAAATGGCCAGGTCACATGGACCCCGAAGGCTCAGAGAAGGTTGGGGGAGGGGACCCACTGAAACAGCTGTTGGGAGACAGATGGTAGTCTCCCGTCAAGGCCATCCAGTGTGTTCTTTAAAGTGCACAGGGTATAGCTCTCCCACACACAGGACCACGGCTTAACGTCCCATCCGATGGACGGCGGCCTTTCCAAGCCCATCGGTGTCCCCTACTGACCGTGGGCAGGGCGGGGAATTTTGCAGAGATAAATCTCAACGCTGACCCAGCTGGGACTCGAACCTGGGAACTACAGATTACGAGCCTGGCGCACTACCGACTGAGCCACCCCCGCCCCTCTTCAGCAAAAAAGAAATGTAGAGAATACTATAAGGCAAAAGGAAAAGTAGTGAATATTTTTGGATCAAAGGTTATCATTGCAGCTAAGTCATTAGATCTGTTATAGTGTAACATACAGATGAGTTCAAGCTAGAAATTTGGCTCAGACTGTCATAATTAAAATGTCTGATTTTTCTTATAATTTTGAAAAAAATAAGTTATAAAAATTTCTCTTAATTATAGTGTCAACCTTTTAATATCTAGTAATTAAAAATATAATAATCTTTATTCATGTTAGTCATACAAAAGTTTAAGTAAGTGACCTGCAAAAGACCTGCTTATCTGCAGGAGAGAAGAAAAATAACATTACATGAAAATACAGAAATGTAGTTTAAAACAGTGTCATCAAAAATAAGCATAATTCATTTTTTGATTATTTTATCATGTAAAAGGAGGTTCTATTATATGTCATGGTTAAGGACTCTCAAGTTGCAATGTATAATGGGGTATTTTCTCCCACAAGAATAAATGTAAATACAGAAGGATAGGGACCATGGGAGCATTAACATCACTTAAACGACTTACAAAATGATATTTTACACTAATACATGTAAATACAAGGGCATAAGAACATAATCATAAAGCTGTTATACTGTATGAGCATTAAAAACTGTTCTATTTAGGTTTGTTAGTAAAACATGTTTAGTGTAAAAAATGCATAGGATTTAATTGTAAAATCTTTATTTTTAATGAGAAATGAGTTGAACTCATTTGGCTTGACTAAAGAATTGGTAGAAAATTATGTGGTAGATGATGGAGGGTTAAAGAACATCAACTGTTATCTCATCATCGTTATCATCCACCACTGATAGTATCTTCACAAAATTCCCCGCCCTGCCCAATGTCAATAGGGGACACCAATGGGCTTGGAAAGGCCACCGTCCATCGGATGGGACATTAAGCTTGGCCCCGTGTGCAGGAGAGCCATACCCTGTGCACATTAAAGAAACGCTGGATGACGAGAGGCTACCATCTGTCTCTCAACAGCCGTTCCAGTGGGTCCCCTCCCCCAACCTTCTCTGAGCCTTCGGGGTCCATGTGACCTGGCCATTTAGCCCATGGTGTGCAAAAAAGTGCCTCTCAGAGGTAAAACAACCCAACCCACTACTGATAGAGGGCTTAGTCTGAGTGACAGAGGGCTGTACTCTGCCTGGAACCTAATATGCACAACAGTAGAGAACATGAATTGAAATCCTAGTCATGTGAGAGAACAAAGTGAGTCATCACTTTGGCAAGCATCACAGAGGATGCTAATACCATGATGCTAAGATGGCAATGATGGTGAAAAAAATGATGAAACTAAGCAATTGCCATAAATGACAAAGGGAAAATTTATGTTGCTATCATCAATATATTGATGGCATATATCCCATCAATGGAGTAGGGGGTGGCTCAGTCGGTAGTGCACCAGACTTGTAATCTGTAGTTCCCAGGTTCGAGTCCCAGCTGGGTCAGCGTTGAGATTTATCTCCGCAAAATTCCCCACCCTGCCCATCGGTCAGTAGGGGACACCGATGGGCTTGGAAAGGCCGCCGTCCGTCGGATGGGACGTTAAGCCGTGGCCCCATGTGTAGGAGACCCATACCCTGTGCACGTTAAAGAACATGCTGGATGGCCTTGACGGGAGGCTACCATCTGTGTCTCCCAACAGCTGTTCCAGTGGGTCCCCTCCCCCAACCTTCTCTGAGCCTTCGGGGTCCATGTGACCTGGCCATTTAGCCCATGGTGTGCAAAAAAGTGCCGCTCAGAGGTAAAACAATCCAATCCAACTCTCTCATTCATGACACACTCAACATTTATAATGGTTTTGCTCAAAAAATTTAAGTTTTAATGAATTATTTTTACTAATTTTTTCCAAATAGTTATTAAAATTTAATTTTTTAAAATAAAAATTGTAATGATTTTAAAGTTTGAAATAGTTTGTAATACAAAAACTATTTAAAAAATTTAATGGAATGCTTTTTCTGCATATATGTTTTATGATGCACCATTTTTTTCTCTAATCAGACAGACAGACACCTCATGCAGCCATGGACTACGGAGGTCCACCCAAACTGTCATTTTCCTCTCCTGACTCAGCTAATGTGTCTCTTCTGAACTCAGCTGCTGCATTTGGCCACTCTAGGCCAATTCTGCAAGATCCTGTTTGACATTGTCTGCCCATTGCATCCTAGATCTCCCCCTTTTTCTGAAACCCTTAGGCACACTGTTCATAATCTTGTTTGCCAATCTGCAGTTATGCATACGGGCAACATGGCCAAACCAACACAGTCTCTCTCTGCACAATATGCCGTCAAAACTGGATGGTGTTGACGGAGGCTACTTATTGGTAAATAATGTAGTGGTATCGCATATTTTAGAGGAAAAATTGTCTGAGCCGAGTGGAATACGAAACCACAATTTTCCTCTAAAATTGAAATTGACGTCAAAGTGCCTATTTATTACTGGATGTTGAACCGTCAAGTTTATCCGAGTTTATCTCAATATTTATTGGTATTACTTATTTTGATGCTGGAGAAAATTTTATCTGTTTCCAATATTTCTGCATTTCATATTCCTTTATCTTTCTCATCTCTTAATTCCACACTACCTCACCTATGGCATGTGACATAATTAGTAGTTGTCTTTGCTATTTAGTAATATCAAATTCTTTTATTACAAAGAAATAAAATTTCCTGACTTGGATTCAAACTCTGCTTGGAAATGACATTAGCCACACATAATATATGTGGTGGCTAAAACATTAGCCATAGTGTTCTAAACTAAAAAAAAATGCTTAAAAGTACAACTAGTGCTATAGTGATGCATTAAAATATGAGAGTTTTCATTTTTTTTAATATTTTGGTTTTATTTTTAGGTTTTGCAAAACATGATTCATTGTGCTGATCTTAGCAATCCAACTAAGCCACTTGAGGCATACAAGGCATGGGTCAATTTAATTATGGAGGAATTTTTTCAGCAAGGTGATAAAGAAAGAGAGCTGGGATTGGATGTAAGTCCCATGTGTGATAGGCATAATGCCACGATTGAAAAAACACAGGTATGTTGAAACATAATTATTAATAGAGTCATAAGAAAATGTAAATTAATTATACATTAGTTTACATTTAGTAATAAGTATAAATTGTGCAAATAAGCTAAGTGTAGTAATAAGTGATAAGTAAGTAATCACTTAGCTAGTTAGTAGTGATAAGTAAGTAATCACTTAGCTAGTTATATGAAATTGTGCAAATGACATACATGTAATATAGATTCAGACTATGAGTTCAATTCTCTTTGGACCTAATCTGGGGGAAAGGGGTCATGCCCCTCCCCTTTCAGATTAAATAAATATTTTTGACTTAAAATTGTAAATTTTTATTTTTTTAAAAGTCTTGATTTTATATGTGTTAAAAATCAAGTAATTTAATGTGTCTTCCAGTGTATATTAGAATACTTCCACATTAGGGGAATGGAAAGCTGCCTTCTCAACTCTGTCATTATGAAAATGAGTTTTATGCAAGAATTTTACCAGGAGAAAAATTGAAGACATTCAGATCTCTGTAACCTTTTAAAGACAAAGAAATTTCAGAAAAGAGTGGTAGTAAAGATGCAGAAATAGCACTATTTGGAGTAGTCCATTGCAAACATAAACTATTATAAGCATTAAAAGGTTAAATCTCAATTTTCACCAATATTCTAGCATCCAGTCATTGAATTTGACATATTTAGCAATGCTAATAAATATTTTGCGAAAAAAATTTTCACCAACATACAGGATTTGAACCCGCATCTCTCCAGAAACATGCCAGAGTATTCTTCCAGTTGAACTAAAGCCATCTCTGTCTTTTTTCTGCTAATTTTAAGACTGAACTCTATCACCAAGGTTTTCAGGCCAACCATTGGCGCCATCTATGATCTCTGGTGGCCACTATTACCTTTATATTGTACAAGTAAGATGGGAATAAATAATAGTCTCATCATGCTATTTAGCTTTATTAATGATTTAAACATAGATGATAATCAGTGTTACCTGCTGCTCTTTTGGTGTTGATAAATCAATAAATTCAAATCCCGTACATCAGCAAAAATGTTTTCCGCAAAATATTTATTGATTTATCAACGCCAAAAGAACAGCAGGTAACACTGTGATTATCATCTATGTTTAAAATATTGAATGAATATTGTTAAAAAAATTGAGATTTACGAAGATTTTAATGATTTCTCCAATTTATTTCTATTCGAAATTATGGAGCTTTTAATGTAGCTTTCCATTCACATAAAATATGTTTTGATACTTATATTTAAGTATCATTATGATAGCCAAGTTGTAAACCCTTTCTTCCATTTATCTTCATATAACTAATTGTACATTCTACTTTTGATCTGGGAATTCATTTCTAGCATTCACTGTAAGCCCCTTTCAAAGCTCTTGCAGTTATTAGAAAAACAAAGGTAATATAAGTGGCAACTAACAAAATTTACTCTCATGTCTGTAGAGATATATCAGTAAATACATTAAGCTGTGGCCCCATGTGCGGAGAGCCATACCCTGTGCACGTTAAAGAACACACTGGATGGCCTTGACAGGAGGCTACCGTCTGTCTCCCAACAGCTGTTCAAGTGGGTCCCCTCCCCCAACCTTCTCTGAGCCTTCAGGGTCCATGTGACTTGGCATTTAGCCCATAGTGTGCAAAAAAGTGCTGCTCAGAGGTAAAACAACCCAATGGTAAAGAACATGCTGGATGGCCTTGACGGGAGGCTACCATCTGTCTCCCAACAGCTGTTCCAGTGGGTCTCCTCCCCCAACCTTCTCTGAGCCTTCGGGGTCCATGTGACCTGGCCATTTAGCCCATGGTGTGCAAAAAAAGTGCTGCTCAGAGGTAAAAGAACCCAACAACTCAGTAAATTCATGGTAGCGTACGCATTTCCAAGAACTAAGAGGATTTCTATTGCAAAGCAATTTATAGTGTGTGGAAATTCATGCCTTAATGTAACTAGTTTCTGTAGGAGTTCAAATAGTTCTTTATTATAATTATTTTGCAGGTATTCAGAAGTGCATTTATATAAATTTTAAGCTACTAACTGCAGGTTTTATTTTAAAACTATCTTTAGTTTTATTGGGATGTTTTTATTGGAATGGTCAACTTCTATCATGTTTTTCTGTGTATCTCTATACTCTTAAAGGGTTTTTACTTATTTGGTTCTTTTGATTTCATTGGGTCTACCCCACTGGGTTTTATCCCTGCTTTTTGGGGGCAGGGGTGGCTCAGTCAGTAGCGTGCCAGGCTCGTAATCTGTAGTTCCCAGGTTTGAGTCCCAGCTGGGTCAGCATTGAGATATAATCTCCGCAAAATTCCCTGTCCTGCCCACAGTCAGTAGGGGAAACCGATGGGCTTGGAAAGGCTGCCGTCTGTCGGATGGGATATTAAGCCATGGCCCTGTGTGCGGGATAGTCATACCTGTGCATATTAAAGAACACACTGGTTGGCCTTGACAGGAGGCTACCATCTGTCTCCCAACAGCTGTTCCAGTGGGTCCCCTCCCCTCAACCTTCTCTGAGCCTTCGGGGTCCTGTGACCTGGCCATTTAGCCCATAGTGTGCAAAAAAGTGCTGCTCAGAGGTAAAACAACCCAACCCTGCCTTTTGCAACCAGGATTTATAATTATTGTTATTTTCACTGACATAAAATATTTCATCACAATTTCAGCTCCATCTAACACATCATTCAATAATCTTCATGAATTCTGTTATTATATTAATATCCATTCAATATACTGAAGGAAAATAATTAGAACACCTAACATCAGCTGCATTGATTACCACCTTGTCTAACTGCCTGGAAAGAATATATTATGCCAAGATATTTCTCTTTTATTCAGTTGAGGTTAACAAATCTGCTGGGGTTAACAAATGGAGTTAAACAATGATTTAGTATACTTGGTCATACTGTGACATGTATGAATCTTTGTTCTACATAATAAGGATCTGCTGCATATTTTTTCATTTATGCATATCTATGGCACTGATTTATGATGAAATGTTATCTAACCACATACCTAACTATTGATGTCATTGTTGATCAAGCCTAATATTTGCCCTACGATTAATTTATTTAACATTTAGAGTCATTGAATTTGCATATTTAACTGAAAATTATTCTCTTACTCGCCTTAACATTTCAAAATTAAATCATTATGCAAATTTCTAAAATTTCATTTTAGTACACAGTTTTCTTATAACAGTTATATTGTGTTTTATTTATATGTGTCATCCATTGATTACACAGAAGGTTCCAATGGTATAAGTTGAATTCCAAATAAAATACATGAATACAATACCTGTAAATGCTGTTTACACACTGTTTAAAAATGTTTGATGGCTATGATAACATATATCAACTTTAAAATTTTAAGTTCTGGCAATAAGTTTTACAATTTAGAGGCCGTAAAAATAAAATTTATCACACTTTACCAGGTACTGATGTAGTAAAGTTCACATAGTTTGGTAGATTAGGTTGTTTTTGTCTGAGCAGAAGTTGCACACATAATGTACCAAATTGCAAAGTGACAAGGACCCCAAGAGCTCAGTTGGGAAGGGGAATTTTATGTTGGTGATGTTTATATGAATTATTAGTGGTTGGTGATTTTTATATTAATGGTAGAACTGCAGGAGATGTGCTGAAGTTTAAAGAACTTTTTTATCTCTATGCTGAACACAGCTGGTTGAGATATATGTTGCAGAAAAAAGGCCAAGATGTTTGGTGGTGAATCAAAGTAGAGAGACATTGCTGTTGTTTGAAACAGTGTGTCAGTGACAAGTTATTATTTTTGTTTATACAGAATTACACAGTAAAGTGTAAAGATGGCTGAAGTCTGACAAAAATATCACCTTAAGTTGGGTTGTTTTACCTCTGAGCAGCACTTTTTTGCACACCATGGGCTAAATGGCCAGTTCACATGGACACCGACGGCTCAGAGAAGGTTGGGGGAGGGGACCCACTGGAACAACTGTTGGGAGACAGATGGTAACTTCCCGTTAAGCCCATCCAGCATGTTCTTGAACGTGTGCAGGGTATGGCTCTCCCGCACACAGAACCACAGCTTAACGTCCCATCTGATGGACGACAGCCTTTCCAAGCCCATCGGTGTCCCCTACTGACCACGGGCAGGGCGGGGAATTTTGCGGAGATAAATCTCAATGCTGACCCAGCTGGGACTTGACCCTGGGAACTACAGATTACAAGCCTGGTGCGCTACTGACTGAGCCACCCCCACCCCATCACCTTAAGTCCTGAAGGTATTTAATGTAGTTGATGCAGTTATAACTGCATCGAATCTGTTGAAAAGACAACTGAGCATTAAAAATAGAATTATTTCATTTACTAAATGACTCGTAGTTAGATGGTTCATTGCATTCTTATTACTTCCTCTTAGAAATGCAAAAGAGGAGGTTGTATAATAATTCAGGCTTATTGCAATAAAGTTCACAATAAAACTTGAAACCACTTCCCTGAATTTTCTGTTGAAATTACAGTCTGTTTTCAAACTGTACTCTGCACACAAAAGAACAGCATGTGAGAGCTTCTTTTGGCCAATGGAAAGTTACTATACATCAAAGAAACTTTATCATCTTGTGTAGCTACACAAAATTGATAAAAAGGAATCTTAAATGTCATGGTGAGTTTTTCCATTCTTAAGTCTGTGGCATGGATTCAGAACCATTCATGTCATCATTCCAGTCTGTGAAAGGATACTGACAGCCTTTTTTCCTCATATGTTAATTTAAATTTTCTGGGTAATCTTTTGGTGAATCACATTCAAGGTTCTTTATAATGAAAGAATATTAGGATCATGTGTGAGCTCTACTTAGATGAGATATATTGACATATTGAAGTATTAGCCTAACATACATGTTAAAAGTTCTGATGAATGTGTTATTACTGTACTTTTCTAACCTTAAAATAAGGCTGAGTCATAAAAGCTGTTTGATAATCTATGTACACTACAGCAGAGGAAAGGCATAAAAGTAATGTGTTGCTATGTGATGCTATTTAGGGGTGACTTGAGCAGTGCACAATGCTACACAGGCACAAATGGTAGTTAAAACATCAGTAGTTACAAACATATAGATTTAAATGTCGTTTGCATTATTTAATGAAAATTTAAAATAAATTCAATTTCTATTTTAGATCTTGTACATTTGTAATTACAACCTTGTACTATGGAAACAATATATCATTTCCTGATCACTAAAATTTGAAGCTGAAAATTATTCATCTGGCTCCAACACAGAAAATAACATCATATAAACAATAGGAACATAAATCACTTTTAGTCATCCTGATGCCAAATTTTGTGAATTATGGAATTGTTATGTAACCAGGTTTTATTCATAAAAATTAATAAACATTCACTGCTCAGTATTGCAGAGTTTACTCAGTAGAAGTTTAATGAAACAACAATACTGAGTGTTTTTTAAGTAATGGTACTTAAAAAAACATTTTTATGAGAAAATTTGATGGGGGTCATGATAGAATTGCTTGAAGTAATGGTACTTTAAGCAATTCTATTGTGACACCATTAGTATAATGTGATTGCTAAATTGCAACCACCACACCAGCAGGTTGGGGGTAGTTCAGTTGGTAGTGCACCAATCTTGTAATCTGCCGTTTCCAGGTTTGTCCCAGGGGCGGGGGTGGCTCAGTCGGTAGCGCGCCAGGCTCGTAATCTGTAGTTCCCAGGTTTGAGTCCCAGCTGGGTCAGCGTTGAGATTTATCTCCGCAAAATTCCCCGCCCTGCCCACGGTCAGTAGGGGACACCGATGGGCTTGGAAAGGCCGCCGTCCGTCGGATGGGACTTTAAGCCGTGGCCCCGCGTACGGGAGAGCCATACCCTGTGCACGTTAAAGAACACGCTGGATGGCCTTGACGGGAGGCTACCATCTGTCTCCCAACAGCTGTTCCAGTGGGTCCCCTCCCCAAACCTTCTCTGAGCCTTCGGGGTTCATGTGGCCTGGCCATTTAGCCCATGGTGTGCAAAAAAGTGCCGCTCAGAGGTAAAACAACCCAACCCAGGTTTGTCCCACTGGGCAAGCACCGAGATTCATCTCCACAAAAATCCTTGCTCTTGGTCAGTAGGGGACACCAATGGGCTTGAAAAGGCTGCTGTCCATCAAATGGGATTAAAAACAATAAAGCTGTGGCCACCTGTGTGGGTGAGCCATAGCCAGTGCATATTAAAGAACATGTTGTGTGGCTTGATGGGAGGTTACCATTTATCTCCTAACAGCTGCCCAATGGGCCCCTCCCACAACCTTCTCTAAGCCCTCGGGGTCTTTGTGAAGGTCATTGTGTGCGAAGAAAATGCCTCTCTATACAATAAAGTGATGCTGCACAGCAAATAAGCTTTTTTAATCATTGAAATACTGTTTTATGATTATACTATTTTATAGTCATTTAGGGCCTTTATGTAAAACTGCTTATACTGTGTGTGAGTAATTACTTCCATTTCATACTCTTTATGTATAAATTAAATTATTTACTTCAAAGATTAAAAAAAAGGTACTTTTTTGTTAATGATATTTTGATATTTTTACTTCCAGGTAGGCTTTATTGATTACATTGTTCATCCACTTTGGGAAACTTGGGCTGATCTGGTTCATCCAGATGCACAAGAAATTCTTGACACACTTGAGGAGAACCGTGATTGGTATCAGAACATGATCCCAGTGAGTCCAGAATCTAGGAATGAGGACATCACACTTGATGCAGAAGGGGAACCCAGCAGTGAATCTGAAAACACTCAGTCATCTCATCTGGCTGCTGCAGCTGAGAAAATAAAATTTCAGATAACACTCGAAGAGCCAGATGATGATGAAGACTATATTGGGGAGGATGAACAGAGTTAAGTGTTTTGCAGCATGTGGTGCAAGATAAAACCATCTATAATACTACTTTTCATGAGGGTTGCTTTGGTCTCGTGCTTGTTTTGTCATCATCGAAAGCACAAAAAAGTGGATGCTTTAATTATGTTGATAAGTTCAAATTTGTATCCACTCTCTTATCATATGTAGAGTGAAGAAGCATTCACATATGGAGTTTGCTAACAGGCCTAGTGAAGTTATCAGATTTCAGTGTTGAATGTACTTATCAATATTTTTTTCCTTCTAGCAAACCTAATACTCAGTCCATGGTGCTTTGATGATATTGGGCATAACCTTCCTTTGTAGATATCATTGTGTATATTTCTAGACCTGAAGATTGAAAGTACTTTACAAACAACAACCACATGAATGTAATTAAAAAAAACCTACACTTATATTTTATAAACTATTATATTGTTGAAAAGCTTTATTTTCCAGCAGATATAAATTGGTTTAAAAACCACATGATAATGATTTCAAAAGTTCTAATTTTACTAAAGTATGGTAAGAGTTTGACTTTGTATTACAAGAATCATCTAGTTAAGTAAAATTTGTAAGAGTTAAATCATAATTATATATTGTAAGGGAAAAAAATGTAAATAAGGAGTTATTATTTTATATTCTCTCTCAAACAGCCATTTGTGCAATATTTAAATTTTTATGATTTAAGCATTTGTAACATTTGTTATACTGATTCCCTTTGCAATTTCACTACTTTTAATTTTTAAAGAGAATTTTAAATTGAACAAAGCAAATGTGGAGTTAGGAGATGATTCACTCTGTTAACAGACTCTCACTTGAAACATCTAAATGAAACACGAAAAGTTTAAGTTTAAATGCCTATATGCATAGTATTTGTTTCAGGTATTATGCCATTCCTCTGCAGGCAGAATTGTAAGGAAGCTATGACTGTGATTTATGGTTCCATTTTATAAATGGCTTGAGGAATACGTTTCAACAAAAAAAAATGTTATTAAAATATGTTTCTATTTACTACAATTTCAGCATTAAAACAGTTTATTTTCATTTACAAATCGGGGCGGGGGTGGCTCAATCGGTAGCGCGCCAGGCTCGTAATCTGTAGTTCCCAGGTTCGAGCCCCAGCTGGGTCAGCATTGAGATTTATCTCCGCAAAATTCCCTGCCCTGCCCATGGTCAGTAGGGGACACCGATGGGCTTGGAAAGGCCGCCGTCCGTCGGATGGGACGTTAAGCCGTGGCCCCGTGTTTGGGAGAGCCATACCCTGTGCACGTTAAAGAACACGCTGGATGGCCTTGACAGGAGGCTACCATCTGTCTCCCAACAGCTGTTCCAGTGGATCCCCTCCCCCAACCTTCTCTGAGCCTTCGGGGTCCATGTGACCTGGCCATTTAGCCCATGGTGTGCAAAAAAGTGCCGCTCAGAGGTAAAACAACCCAATTCATTTACAAATCACTTGCAATATAATTATATTAATCAAATATTTTTTACAGTTATCGCTCCATTTTTTTTTTCAGCCTCTCTAGTCATGGTATAATGTTATTAATTTATTTCCCCCCAGGTCATTGGGAATTTAGAAACACTGAAAGGGCAGCTACATATGTATGTTATGAATTGTAAGGCTCACTGCAAAAATATTGTGCCTTTTCAGCCAAAAATCCTGTTATATAAGAAATGCATTGCACATGTACTTTGAAAACCTCTTAAATTCATTACAAGTCTTTGCTGCCATCTTTCCATCAAAACAGATGTTCAAAATATGAGAATTCCTAATAAATTTCCTGGAAAAGTTTTTGGTATTTACAATATTTTTGCAGCAGGTCCTTTAATTTATCAAAACCTTTATCTGTGAATAGTCTAAGCTACTGTAATTAAAGTGATATGAAACATTTTAGAAAATTGATGTACTCTTGAAATGGATTTTACAACATTGGTGAAAAAAGGATTAGACAAGAAATGAATAGTTGGGACTTGCATATGCAAGATGTTTGGAGTGTATTATTTACTTTCATTAGTGAGATGTCCATTGAACATTGGCAACTGATCAGAATTAAACATGCCATTATTTCCACATGAAGATGAACTGATTCATTAATTCGTTGGGTTTGAATGTCCGCAACACATCTTTGAAAATTAAAGATTACCATGTAGTTTTCAAACTGAGTAATCATTCATTCTCACTTTCAACCTGTGTATACTATCCAGAAAATTTTTCTCAGCATGCTAAATCTCGGTTAAACTGTAAAAACTGGTTTTTTTAATATTTTTTTTCATAGCCCTTTGTCTTAAAGTTATTTTGATATACTAAATTAAGTGAATGATTGTGTTTTAGTGGATAATGTTAGAGAAGACTGATAGATTAGTCTCTCCACAGGAAAGTGAGCTAATATTTGTTTTTGAGAGTAAAATTAAATCTAGGTATTAAAATGTTTGTCCATTAATAAATCAGTACTTTAGCGTCGATTTAAATTTTAGAGGAAAAATTGTCTTGAACCGGGTGGGTTTGTACCCCACCCAGCTCAAGACAATTTTTTCTCTAAAATTTAAATCAACGCTAAAGTACTGATTTATTAGTGGATATGGAATACGTCGAGTTTATTTCATTATTTAACATTAGCGTCCCGTGGCCGAGTGGTTAGCACGCTTGGCTACTGATCTACGGGACCTGGGTTCGAGCCCCGGATAAGGCATGGATGTATTTGTCGTTTTTCTGCTGAGGTCCTGCCATCCTCTCAGATCCTTCTACTATGGCATATAAATTGACAGGCTCCTGTCAGATCTCTGTGGCAAGCAGCTGCTTGAGGGGGTATTTATTTTTTTTATTTATACTTGAAATTACATGCTTCCATCTATTGGCAAATAGAAAGCCGCTTGTGGCTAGATTGGCTGAATAGCGCCTATATGAGACATAAAAGAAATGTTCATAGCGCTAATTAGAAGAGATCTTGATTGGCGGCCAGTAGCTCAGTGGCCCAGAGCACCTGACATGTTATCAGGAGATCATGGGTTCCTATCCCACCCGGCTCAAGACAATTTTTCCTCTAAAATTTAAATCGATGCTAAAGTACTGATTTATTAGTGAATATGGAATATGCCAAGTTTATTTCATTATTTAACATTAGCATACTTGAAATCACATGCTTCCATCTATTGGCAAATAGAAAGCCGCTTGTGGCTAGATTGCCTGAATAGCGCCTATATGAGACATAAAAGAAATGTTCATAGCGCTAATTAGAGGAGATTTTGATCAGCGGCCAGTAGCTCAGTGGCCCAGAGCACCTGACATGTTATCAGGAGATCATGGGTTTGTATCCCACCCGGCTCAAGACAATTTTTCCTCTAAAATTTAAATCGATGCTAAAGTACTGATTTATTAGTGAATATGGAATATGCCGAGTTTATTTCATTATTTAACATTAGCATACTTGAAATCACATGCTTCCATCTATTGGCAAATAGAAAGCCGCTTGTGGCTAGATTGCCTGAATAGCGCCTATATGAGACATAAAAGAAATGTTCATAGCGCTAATTAGAGGAGATTTTGATCAGCTGCCATAGCTCAGTGGCCCAGAGCACCTGACATGTTATCAGGAGATCATGGGTTCGTATCCCACCCGGCTCAAGACAATTTTTCCTCCAAAATTTAAATCAATGCTAAAGTACTGATTTATTAGTGAATATGGAATATGCCGAGTTTATTTCATTATTTAACATTAGCATACTTGAAATCACATGCTTCCATCTATTGGCAAATAGAAAGCCGCTTGTGGCTAGATTGCCTGCATAGCGCCTATATGAGACATAAAAGAAATGTTCATAGCGCTAATTAGAGGAGATTTTGATCAGCTGCCAGTAGCTCAGTGGCCCAGAGCACCTGACATGTTATCAGGAGATCATGGGTTCGTATCCCACCCAGCTCAAGACAATTTTTCCTCTAAAATTTAAATCGATGCTAAAGTACTGATTTATTAGTGAATATGGAATATGCCGAGTTTATTTTATTATTTAAAATGTTTGTCACCTACAATAAATGTCTAAGTGTCTAAAATTGAAATCTTAGCATGATATTATCTGTTTGGTGACACTCCAATAAAGCAAGTACCATTATGGAATAGGAGAGAAGTGAGATTGAAGCATTTGTCTCAGGGGAACTATTGGAGCTTAACTGCATAGTCTCATAATTCCCCACCTCATGATCACCAACACTTGCCAATTTAGTTATTCCACTACTGTTTATAAACACTAAAGTGGAATGTTGCTCATTTCCCATACCTGGAAATTATTCAAGAAACGAAACTGTTATCTAAATGTTTTCAGTGGGATATTTCCCTACATATTAAATTGAGTTGTAATATTTCCCTACATATTAAATTGAGTTGTAATATTTCCCTACATATTAAATTGAGTTGTAATATTTAAACCCTTGGGAATAAATTATATGCTCTAACATACGATGATAAAACAGTTTTTTCATATTTTATAAGTGTTATCGAATTACCTTAGTATATATGAAAAAGTGATAGCCTAATTTGTTTAAAATTTCTAGTTAACTATATAACTTGCATTTTTTTATACCTTGATTCTCATATGAATTGCTGATGTTGACTAGTCACCTTTTTCTGCAACTTTTTTGCCACTTCAGTGGTCAGTAGTATTACATTGGTTCATGGGGGGCGGGGGTGGCTCAGTTGGTAGCACGCCAGACTCGTAATCTGTAGTTCCCAGGTTCGAGTCCCAGCTGGGTCAGCATTGAGATTTATCTCCGCAAAATTCCCCGCCCTGCCCACGGTCAGTAGGGGACACCGAAGGGCTTGGAAAGGCCACCGTCCGTTGGATGGGACGTTAAGCCGTGGCCCCGTGTGCGGGAGAGAGCCATACCCTGTGCTCGTTAAAGAACACGCTGGATGGCCTTGATGGGAGGCTACCATCTGTCTCCCAACAGCTGTTCCAGTGGGTCAACTCCCCCGATCTTCTCTGAGCCTTTGGGGTCCATGTGACCTGGCCATTTATCCCATGGTGTGCAAAAAAGTGCCGC